>JABEVS010000018.1:0-48517 GCA_018290735.1 Coelastrella sp. MACC-549 | reverse complement strand
GATGGTGTCACAGCTACTTGTGTTTTTGTTTTTTTTATAAACGGCACCCGACCGCCGCGATCTCCCCCCGTCCCCCACAAGCCGCCCTCTCCGTCTCCCACCCTGTCTTTTTAACGTATTGATGTGTTTAAAGAAGGGGGGGGTTCAGGACCCTGGGGGGGATCCGCGGTTGGGGGGGGGGGGGGGGGGGGGGGAGAGGCGTGCTTCAGAATCGTTGAGGGAAAGATGACCGCACACATATGGATATCCAACTGCTCAAACATCTGTGATGTTGACATCTGCTCTTGTTTGATTGTTGAGACTGCTGTTGGCAAGACTCTAATGACTAATTTGTGATTGCACTTGTCGACAACAAATCAGCCTAGTGCCACTAGAAGTTCTGGTTGCCATCAAACAAACATTCTGAACCAACATTGCTGTCTGGCTGCATGTCTTGTCCAGCCCATATGAGAGCTTGCACACTCGCATTGGCACATGTGACAGCATTGAGTCCAATGCGAGCAGCTTCATGGTGGAAATGACAGACATGGCACACTTGCTAGTTAGGTGAGTAGGGTTCAGTACACTACTGCTGGGCTCAGGGCTTCTCTGAGTCATCTTGAGACAACTTGCAGCAGCTGGCAGCTCCAGCACAACAAGTGACTTGCGCAGCGGAGCTCTTAATCATTTTGTGTGTAGCAAAGAGCATGCCATCAGTGAAGAGGCAGTACACTGTTCAAGGTCAGGGGCTGAGTGAAAATAGAGCAGTGGCGCCGCTTAGGCTGTTATTGATCGCCAGCGCTCCTGAGCAGGCCCTCTGTATTGCATGCGGCATCCTCTGCATTGCAGCTTTGAGGTTTCCTTGCCGCACAATGGTCCTACAGCAGCGGCGCCAACCAAGCAGATACTGCAATCATCAACCGGGTTGTTGTTTCCTGCAAGAGTTTGTTGTTTGCGTGGCCCACCAGGGCCTTGTGAGTGACCAGGACCACGCCATTCAGCAGCGTGGCCACTGTGTGATTGATGCCATCACAGGGTGATCAGGCAGGTACACAGGGTGATCAAGCAGGGAGACATTGTCCCACTGTCACTGCATGACATGGTCATACGCCAATTGGCTGCTGCGCTACAGGGCTGGGCCCAGGAGCCTGGTGTTGATAGATGAACTCGGCCGGGCTACATCCACCAGTGACGGTGTGGCACTCAGCTGGTCCATGAGTGAATACCTGCTGTCCCTGGGGGCTCATGTACTGCTGGCGACACACTTCAAGCAGCTGGAGGACCTGTCAGCACTTTATCCATCATGCAAACAGTGGCGCATGCAGGTAGGCTCTGTGCCGTTTCAAACGTGGCACGTTCTCATGGGTGTTATGACAGTCATATTCGGATGTCCCTCTTCAAAGGCTTGCTGGCCAGATTTGTTGGCAGACCATCTGTGCAGTGGTTGGCCCCACCAACCATCGGTCATTGGTTAGCCTGGTGTCGGGGCATAATGGGGGCTCTTGTCAGCAGTCAAGATGATCTTGACACCTCAAGCCTACCATTGTCTCAGACAACAGTGTTGACTGCTGCTTACATGGCAGGTCTCTGTTCGTGACAGTGACATACACTATGCTTGGACCATTGCATCAGCAGCACAGTCAGCAGCATCTGGAGCTTCTGAGTCTGAAGACAGCTGTCATTATGGCATCCTGCTGGCCCAAATGGCAGGCCTACCTCCTGAAATCACAAGCAGAGCATCGCAGGTGGCAGAGAAGCTGGAGATGAAGCAACAAGAGCGGCAGCAGATGCAGCAGCAGGAGCAGGGCGGCAATGCTAAAAGCCTGAAGCAGGTGTGCAGCTGTATATTGCCTCTGAAGCATATAAACGGCTTGTAATATTTGTGCAAGACTTGGTACATCAATGCCTGCCTGTGGTGTGCTTGGACAATGGTGACTAGGCCGCCGTAGTCATGGTGACTCCAAGCTGCGCAAAGGAGGCACGTGCCTTCAAAGCAGGTGACACGACAATGTAGTGTCACCTGCTTTGAAGAGGTAAGCACCTTGATTTGGGACACTTTCAAAGTGAATGAGATCTATGAGGGTCATTTGATGATACTTGTCTTGTGTGTTCTACAATTTATCAGTGGTCTTATCCTGAAGTGACTAATGCATTGGACGCCTCACATGCTGTGGTCACTGGGTGTCATTGTGTGCAGGTCTACTCATTGGTGCATAAGCTGGGTTGTGTTGCAAGACAAGCAGGGGCTGACAGTAGATGTGAGGTGCAGCAAGAATCAAGCACAGCCTCAGCAACAGCAGAGCATTTCCGCGAAAACTTCATGCAGAACCTGGTGCCGCTGCTGAAGGTGTTGAAACAAGAAGCTGAGTCTCTATTGCTGGCAGCGGCTGGGCAGACTGCAGACTAAATCTGCTCTCTCGGCAAGTCTGTAACAAATTATGGAAATTCAATGCTGCAGCTACAGCCACATTCATGGACATTGGTCAATATTGTACACAACGTGTCAAGTTGGGCAACTCATCTACATTATGCCCTGAAGGGCATGTCCTGGCAGCACAATGCATCCAATATGCACTCACTGAGCTCGACTGTTGCCCGGGGCTACTGTGTGAACAATGCCAAGGTTGAACAAGTGACTTGCCATAAGCTTGAAGCCGTCGACAATATTCACAATGAAGTTTTTTTAGAGACCACACGGTGCAGATGCCACTCAGTAGAGAGGGTTGGCCTGACAGTGAGTGTGGGTGCAGTGCAGCAGACAGAGAATCACTGGCAATGTGTTAAGAGCACGTGACACTGTCGGCAACAGGTGGTTCAAATCTCTGCTATCGCACATAAGGCTGGTGTGAGCAACACCGCGAGTTGAGACGCCGCCATTACGGCATTGATGATTAACTACCCGATTGCCTCATGATATCATTGATCGATCAATTACATATGTCCAAGGTTGTGCCAATCGTGTCCAACAACCGACATGCATACCATGCTGTCTTTGCCGCATATGCGGCCTTCTGTGCTCAGCAGTTCAATTAATCACGATCAAACTGTGGCCATGTGCACCGTAAGCGCCAAGCTTGGCATGCTACAACAACGCTGATGAGTGGCATGCATCAGTTTATAGTTTCTACGCTGTCGTCCACCTCCTTCCAGCACAGGACGCGTATTTTACATCTCAGTGAAAACCTGGTACGGCCGAGCCAAAGCCCTTGGGCAGTGACCGGTACTCCCATCCAGGCACTGGACGAGCGTTGTTATTATGCATGATCAAGGTTTATTCTGGAAGACCAAAAGCAACAGACACATGTGTCTGTACAACGCTGCTGACTCGCATAATCATTTCTGTGGACCCTAAGCTGTTCCACTGTACATTGACAATGAATGTTGAACATCCTCAGAAACATGTCTGAGGATGATGATGACAACATTGTCAGTTAACTGATTGTCGCCCTGAAATGCTGCACAGCGTTACTAGATGCCATCCATATCTTTTGAGATAGAGCCATACAACAGATGTACAGCACATGTGTATTGCGGTGTAACTGATCCGATACACAGACTCATGCCTGCCAGTTGAGCCACTGCCAAGTGAAATGTTCAAGACTGGCTGTTGCCTGCATCTTTCACGAACTGTTTCAAGGCCTCCACATCCACTCTTCTGGTCAAGCCGTGGCCATCAGCATACGCTGTGACTGCTGCTGCTGCATCTTCTGCTGACAGTCCCTTGTCGGTCATGAGCCACGCTGCCTGTACAAGCCCTGTGCGGCCACCTCCACCCCAGCAGTGCACAACCACCTTCTCACCTGCCTCCTTTGACGCCTTCAGCGCTGCAATAATCTGTGCTGGAGCACCTGTTGCACCACATAGACAGTAGCATGGGCAACTGTTATGAGGGCATTTGCAGCACCTACTGTAGATGAAGGGCTTGGGGGACTGTTGCTGCTGATGTGTTCAGCCAGCAGACAGGCACCTCACGTCAACTGCCAAGCTTTGGATGGCATCAAGTGTGATCAAGGTGGGTCCGACCTCTGTGAGAGCTGGGTCAGGCAGCCGTGCCCCATAAATCTGTTACCTGGTGCTTTAGCGTTGATGTTTACATAGTTGCCAGCGCCAAACGCTGCCTGCATTGCTGACGGCAGGGGCTCAGCGTAAGTTTCCAGCTCTGACTCTGACAACATGCTAACTACTCTTTGAACACCAGCTGCCTTCATCGTATGGGCCCACTCAGACACTGCAGAATACATGACATCAGACAGGCTGCAGACTTACAGCAATAGCAGCAGAGCTAATTGCAGCAGCTGAATACGTTTGCTGCATGTGCAACTGCTGATGGTCCGCCAAACACAGAGCATGCGTAGCAGAACGAAAAGCATCAACCAATGAGAGTCACTATACTGCAACTCCTCATTACACTGCTGCATACAACCTGAGTAGTCCATTTCATTTTGACGAGTGAGAGCCGAAAGAGCAAGTGAGCACAAGAATGCTGTTGTTGCGATTGGCCAATGAAGTCCTGCCAATCTGATGGTGTGCTGCAGAAAACTCCGCAGCAATAGGTGAGCAATCTGATGCAGCCATGCATGTTGTTTGCTGCTGCATATGTTCCCAAAGTTTACCTTCTTCTGGCGACACCCTCAAGTCCGGGGTGTAGCATCTGCATGAATACAAAAAGCAAAGTGAGCCTTTCTGCATGGTCTAAATAGAGGCCATCATCTCTGGTTCCAAGCATGCATGCATGACAGAACATTTACAATGGCCTGACCAGCACAAAGACAGCTGCCTGTGGTCTGCAACACAAAGCTGACCAGGCGATGGGGGATGTGGACATATGTCGGGCTCGAAAACCCACTTGAAAATGGGTCAAGAATGCTGCAGCAGCGCTTTCATGGCTAACTGCCAACGTGGGGTGGGGGTGAATCTTCATGCGGCAGCAGCAAGCATGAACAACTGTAGTACAGGCACTTGCACTTGGAGTAAATTCTGTCCTCTAGTTGTCCCACAGCTGGTTGTTGCTGTGTAATGCCTATGGGTCCCATCAATGCAGTACAATCAAGCATGTCCAGAGGTGACCATCAACTGGTGCAAGTGCACTTGCCTTTGCTGCTTTGCACCAGGACGTGCTGCGCCGTACACAAGCATCTCATCATCTACAGCCAAATGACCACATAACACTCGAGGCGGCGTGCTAAAGGAGGGTAAGGTGTAAGCAGAGGTCGTATGCTTGCACTTTCTGTTGTAGTGCAACCAACTCGGTGCTGAAGCCTGGCGAGTTGCCAACCTGTCGTCGGGCCCAAGTTGAAGTCTGTTTTATTTTTGTACTGGCAGTTGTCGGTCATAGTGGAGCTGGGCTGAGGATCTGTCAAAGTATCTAGTAGTGGGAACTCCGAACTCCGACAGGTAAGTGCACTCGGTAGGGGTGGTATCACTACGGCGAACACATAGCAACAAGTAACTTAACGTAATTCAGCAAGCGCTTTCTGATGTCTCTCGGCTGCCTGTACCAACAGAATGGCAGGGGATGATTATTCTGGGGCTTTGTGAGCAGATTGCAAATTTCACCCCGGGATCAGTGCCTGAAAATGCGTGTACATGCTTCATTATTTTGCAGCTAAAGGTATCATTGGCCTATAATAGATTGATAGCTCGGGTGGAGACTCCCGGGCGGACTAGGAACACAATGCAGCTCTCACAACAGAGACAATTCAGGGCGGCCCCCGCTCAGGCGCGCGCACGTAGGTACAAGATGATAAGATTTGGAGGTATCATCTACAACTGTGCTGAAGACAGCCTTGCTTTCTGCAGGATTCGGGCGCGTTGTCAGGCGCTCTGTTGTTGTCAGGGTGAGTGCCACGCGGCGCTTATCGTCCTCAGAAGAGCACACAAGCATTTTTCCTGCTGGTGGACACAAACTCAGGGCCTACTGTCTATCAATGTGTATCTCTTGCTGTTGAGTGACCCACTTGCACAGGCATTGCTGCTGCCTCGTGCTGCCGCCTATGATTGGTCCACATCAGCAGACTGTCATAACGACAGTGTTGACTGAAGACAACAGGTGCACTCAAGACGTAAGGGTTCTGATGCAGATATCTCATGTGTGTGTTCCAGGCTGACCAGGCTGGCCGTCCCCTGCGGGTAATGATTGCCGGAGCACCAGCAGCAGGCAAGGGCACACAGTGTGAGAAGATCATACAGAAGGTCGGCAGCAGCAGCAGCAGCAGCAGTAGCAGTAGCAGCAGTAGCAGTGGTAGATGCTTGTCATCCATCTCATATGAAGTCACAACACAAAGCACAATGTCAGCAGCAGCACAGACAGCAAGCATGCTCTTGCATACTATTGCAGACATGACACATAGTGAGACACATGTATTGGTGCTTTGTACTCTGCAGTGGGCATATACACGGCAATATCAGCAGCAGCAGCAGCGGCGCCAACATGAGGGGCTAATAGTGATATCAGGCGGTGATCTTGGATACAAACTCCTGCAAAACCAGTGTACTGCTATTTGTACCCCCCCATGTTGGCTGCCTGCAGTGCACCCAGCCAGCAGCAGCAGTTTTAGCATCTCACCTGTTGCACATGTAACTCTTAATGCTGTGCAGTACGGTCTTGTCCACATCTCAGTTGGAGATCTGCTGCGTGAGGAGGTCAAGAACGGAACACCAGCAGGTGACGGCAGCAGCAGCAGTGACCATTACTACCTTGATAGTGACTACTGAAACCAGTGCCCGTTCTCCCCCCTTCAATCCCGTTCCGCCGCAGCCGCTGCAGCATCAGCACTCAATTCAGGCCTGGTCCAATGATCAGAAAGATACAGTTCTGACTATGGAAAGCTCTGTCACCGAGTCTATGCACACATGTTGCACCCTTTGCATTGCCCAGCAAGCAGGTATTGGACCTAGTTATGCGCTCACCAACTTTTTAAACATATATTCGGGCATGAATTTTTGAACGCTTACTTGCTCTGCTTGTGCTCATGACTGTCGCTTCTCCGTCTGTCTATCCTTTGCCCAACCCCTGTCAGGCAAGAAGGCTCGTGACTTCATGGACCGTGGTGTGCTGGTGCCTGATGAGGTGGTGGTGGAGATGGTCAAGAGCCGGCTCACCAGCCCGGATGTGCAGCAGAACGGCTGGCTGCTGGATGGCTACCCACGCAGTGCCAGTCAGGCTGAGGCAATTGAGAAGGAGGGTATTAGACCTGACATCTTCCTGCTCATCGATGTAAGCACAGGGCTTGCCATTTACAAGTTTTGAGCTGCCTGCATGTTTCAGGCCCCGGCAGCCATACTTTGGCTTCCTGCGGAATGCATTGTGCTTGTCTGCCGTGTTGGCCTGACCACAAATTGTACCAGAACCTTCAACAGTGTCCTGTGAGACATGCCACACATCATGTAGTAGACCAGCCTGTTGTTGTGTCTTCACAGGTCCCTCAGGAACTGTTGGTTGAGCGTGTTGTTGGTCGTCGTCTGGATCCTGAGACTGGTGCCATCTACCACCTCAAATACAAGCCACCTCCAGCTGAAATTGCAGACAGACTCATCCAGCGCAGCGATGACACAGAGGAGAAGGTCAGAGATGTCAAGCACGCCCACTACACCTAGACATCTGGCAGGACACCGGTCTCAAACATCCTCTATACCATGTAGAACAGTTGCTGGTGGCCCTATGTAGCAGGAGGATCTGCATGAGGATGTGTCTCGCCTTAACCTTTGTTGTGGTTGTATGATGGCAGAGCCTGTCCTCCTCTCCTATCACCATCACAATGTGATAATGCAAGTGCGTGTGCTGCTGGCTGCAGTGCAAGACCCGGCTGGAGACCCACTTCTCCAATGTTGACAGTGTGATTGGCTACTACAGAGACTGTCTGTGCGAGGTGAGCAGCACCACAACACTACAGCACTGCAGCAGCAACTTGTGCAGTGCTGCAAGTGCCCCAGCAGAGATACAAACTTTCCGCAGCATGCAAAAAGGTCAAATGTTTGTCAGGCAACCAAGTTGCTGCCCTCCAGGGTATACTGAGTGCACCATGCTGTTCAGACAAGCAGGGCAGTATCTGGTGTGTCAGTCACGGTTGGGCATATGAGCAGTGCCGTTGTCTTCGCTGCTTTCACAAACTACAATATACACTGAGGGCATGCCACTTGCTGCTGCTGCTGCTGCTGCTGCTGCTGCTGCTGCTGCTGTGCCATCATCAGATTGAGGGTGATCATGCCATGGACGCCGTGTTCTCGTCCATCTGTGTGGCACTTGATGCAGCCAAGGCGAAGATTGGAGACCCATTAGAGGAGTTCTGTGAGGGAAATCCATCAGATCCGGAGTGTCTTGTGTACGACGATTGACTTCAAGGAGTGTCACTTGCCTTGATCTCTGGCCACAGATGGATCACTATCTATCGTGATCATGAGCATGTGTGGTGTGGTCTCTTATGTACGTCCTTTGTTGATTGGACAGTTGTCATGTTTCTTTGCCCGTCATGGGCTGAGTGAATGCCTGACTAGCAGCGCAGCATATCAGTGTGGTAGATCATCTGCTGTCTCATGGGTCCCATGGCCACCTCACCATGTGCTCAAAAGTGGGTGTTTCTTGTCAGCAAGTCTGCGCATACTAGGCTGCTGGAGTACAGTCATGTCAAAGTGTTCCAGTGGAGCTGTCTTCATAGGACAGCCTAGGCCTGCCCTTTGGGAACCCAATGAGGTTAGTTGGTCTCGATGAGATCTGTCATCAACAGCGGGGCCTGCCTGATCGGGCACACAAGGCTGCTATGTACTGCATGGCTGCGGTGTCTAGACACTGTAGATCTACAGGAGCAATGTGTGTGTGCTCATTTGCAGAAGTCTTTTTGGGCTAAATTTATTAGCTTGGTCTTAGACTGGTCCGGTGACTCTCCGTTGGCACAGCCCTCTTGTATGACTCCGGCGGCGTGGCATTCTGCATGTGCTTCCAGCAGCGTACACCGTCCGACGGTGTATGTGGCACATACCCAGTTCTTGCCAGTTTTTGCCTTGGAGGAAGTCTTCTACAACAAGTATATGGGGAAGCGATGAGCTGACTGATGATGTGCTCTCGTAAGAAGTGATGTAAAAGAAATTTAGCCATGCAGCAAGTTGAAATGCAATGGCAAATACGCTGACATGCGTTGGGGGCTCCACCCAGTGATGTGTGTATACTGCTACTGGATCTGAGATCCGTAAACCTGTGGTCTGAAGCCGCACGTTCTCGAGTTTGAAGTGAAAGGTACCATGCGTCCCATGAGCCATCCGCTAGCTCGCTGGCTAGCGGTTGGAGTCCCCCAATTGTATTGGTATTGGATCGGTTAGAGCTGTGCAGCAAGTTGGTGTGGGTGCAATGGCAAATGGCTGGTGGGGACCAAGGCACACCTTTCAAAGGGGTGTGGATGACCTGAGCCGTGAAGATCTCTAGAGGTGTGAGCCACGCTAGCTATACAGCATATATGGACCAGAATTCGAGCTGACTGTATGCAGCCTAGCCTGCATGGCGGGAAGGGGGCAAGGTCTTATAGCGAAAGAACTTGGCAGTCAAGACCGCGAAACAAGCAGGCTGGCCATGGATATCCAGCCACAAGTCAGCGGTGCTTCCTTGCACCTCGCGTGTAGACCAATATCAACGAATTAGTTGATCTACAAGAATTGAATCAAAGAAAATGCAAAGCATGCCGTTGTTGCGGTTAACAAAAATTGAAGCTGCAGTCCCTTACTAAACAAAACGTAACGGTTTGACAGTCACGAAGTACCCCTTGAGCGATGGATATCAATAATTGGCAACGGATATATCAATATAAATATAAAGGGGGTCTGTGTAGAGTCTGGAATGTGACGTGCTGAGAGCAGAGCATCGCAGAGAATTGTTTATGCAACTTTCTGGTGATGGGCTGACTTGGATGAGCTAATGAGCAATGCGTGCATGACCCTGGTTTTGTTCATGCATCTGTCCAAGGGGTGGCCCAACTCTTAGTTACACGATGTGTGCTCGTCCAGTGCCTGGATGGGAGCACTGGCCACTGCCCAAGGGCTTTGGCTCGGCCGTACCAGGTTTCACTGAGACGTAAAATACGCGTAAAATACGCGTCCTGTGCTGGAAGGAGGTGGACGACAGCGTAGAACAAATTGTAAACTGCAAAGTTACACGGTGTAACTCAGTTGAAACACAGTCGCCAACTCCTAGACAGATGTGCGCACAGTGTGCAACAGTCGCAACCGGAGCTCCTGAGTTATGAACCAAGTTTAAGCTGGTGCAAACATTGCAGTGCACCGAATGGGAAGTGCGTTCCAGCAGCCAGCAGGCTACCAGCATACTTTGAGTGTTATGACAGAGTCAACATGGCACCCACTAGTCACCAGCCAGCATGGCTTACCGTAAGCCTTCATGGCTGAGTAAGTAATTACTGGTACAGTAACAGCCTGAGGCTCTGACTGTTGAAGAATGCCATTGAAAAACGTTTTTCCATGGGTGCGGGAGAACGGCAGATGTGCTCTGGCAGGTTGATAATTTCGCATATGGCATATGCATATGGTTGCATAGTATGGCATTATGTAATGCAGAGCCGCATGCCATGGGCATGACGTGCGGCAATTTGTTGGCCCACTGGCCTGGGACCAGGGAGGCTGCAAGTCTCCTCCGAGGAATCTGAGTCTGTCAAATGGTAGTGCATTGCTGTATAAACCTCCTATATCAACCGGGCCTGCATACTGCATAAGCCCTGGTGCAGCCGTCACAACAGGCATCAGCTTGAAGGAGTGCTGAATCACTTCTAACAATGGATAGTCACTATAGAGTCAACTATGACGTTAGTCATAGTGTCCACTCAGAGTCACCTCTTGAAGCTTCAAGCTCCCGGCTTGGAGATGATCTATTCTGCTGCATGACGCATTTTAAAATAAGCACATGAGCATTGCCAATGCCCCGGGGCGGCCCCGGGCGTCATGAGCTTGTGCCAAGCACGCCTTGGAGGCGCAGAAAGTATAATCTGGGCTCGACCTGCAAAAGCCACTGATTTGACCTGCCAAATTCCCTGCCAGAGTGCTAATGGGCCATTAGGTGACCTTCTTGCCAAGGCTTGCAACCTGCCAAACTTGTTTACGTACATGAGATCCGGCCAGGAAGCTGCCAGCTTACTGTAATAGGCTATCTAGATAGTGAGTATTAAATGCCTCAGAGGCACGATCACCACACCATAACATCTGGCCCAAATGGCATAGCCGCCATGCACGCACTGAGTGCCACTGATTTGTAGATAGTATCAGTCCAGCAAAAATGGTTCGCTGGTGGTCTTCTTGAGAGGCTACTTGCATTTCTCAGGCACTCCATCTTCCAGCTGCAGAGTTCTCTGGAGCCCTGCCGCAGGGGCCACTGCCACTTGGAGATGCGCCAGCCATGCCATCACGATGATGGTATCGACACACTTGAGAGACCTACAAGACTTCTCAGTTCAACCTGGAGGCCCAGGGCGAGACAGGAGACACATCTCAGGTGTTTGCCTAGATGATTCCCAGCTGTTTGGAGATGATCTGAGCAGCTCGCTTCAAGTCGGACTCAAGCTCCAGGGGGGCTCATCATCTGCAGGTATGTGCAGGCATATGACGGGGCCAAGTTAGGGCACAATGTTTTTGTTTCAGATGCTTCCGAAAGCTGGTTGGAGATAAGTTACACATGGTGCCTGAATGCTGTACTGCAGCCTGCAAGCAATTTGCAGCAATTTGTTACGGCAGCCTGCGATGCAATCATGACGATACAAAGTACTTTGCAGCATCAGTGCAGTCCACTTGCTCGTGCTGTTGCAGGTGATCAGGCATTGTTTAAACAACGTGCATGAATTTATGTACCACAAGTTCAAATTGGTGCCAGGCTGCAGGCTGCACTTGTGACTATTTGTTGGCCCAATACTTCCGGGAAGTGTTGTAGTCCAGTGACATTTACAGTATTGATGCCTGAAGTTGACCGAGAGGACTTTGATCATTACTAATACTGTGATAGTGGATTTCAAGTTGATCCGAGCACCCTTCTCAATGTAGGCTACTGAAGGCTTTAACAACTGTTTTGACTCACATAGCAGCCATCACATCCTGATAATGAATTTTCCCCTTGAGTAACTCTGTTGACTCGTAGTATGGGTTACCCCTCATGGGCAAGGTTGTATGGTGTGGTCTGGTATAAACATCCCAAACATATTGGAGGGGGGGGCTTCAGTGATTTGCACTCATTCAATCAGTTTTCTAGTGGCAAATGAATAACAATGGCACTTATCATAGCCAACTTGGTTTTTGAAGTCAGATTGAGTTGAAAGGCTCTGGCTTCTGCAGCAATCTATAGCTGTTCAGACTGTATTTCTAGTTCTTATATGATGTTAGGGGTATGGAGTGAAGGGCAGCTGTTGTCAGACATGCATCAAACGGTTTCCCCAAGGAAACTGAATGTCATGTCAAGCGACAAAAGGAACTTTGAAAGTTCCCTTGTGTCCCACTGAGAAAACAGGCGATTTCGCCATCCATTAGACAGCATTGCAGCATTTCCAATATATGTTATGTTGGGTGCACTCTCAATTGTCGGTAATTCGCGGTAAGATTGTGAGTTAGCAAGGTTTCTGTGATTAAGACAGTGCCACTTGGCTGCATGTTCCTGTGCACACTGGCGATGCTGTACAGCACTGCTACTTTGTTGTTCAGGACAATAAAGAAACATAATGTACCAACATGGTGCAACACAAGCCTGCAGTCTCCCAGACAAGTCTCCAGTAACTTCCCAGGTCTGCTGGGGTTTAGTTGCATGCGTTGGGCGCATGATGTTCGCAATTTTCTGGGTCCATAGGAGTGTGTTGACTGTGCAGCCAGTTGTTGTGGTCCTGCCAAGGCACACTTGCATAGCGGCTTGCTAAACTGGACACCTGCAGCGTCAGGACTTGCTTCATCTCGGCAATGAGAAATCGGTTGACGTGTACTTGAGTATGGTCGTTTACCTGAAAGGTCATCCCATCGGCACTGCCTATTGGGCGGATTATTTATCCTGAGCTACAGGCAGCTGGGCGATCTTGCTGAGCCTTGAACAGCGGTGTGTTGTATCTGAAACGCCTGAAGACTTACATTTATAGATTTTAGGTAATCAACGCTTCTGGTTGGATCGCACACGGTCATATGGGAATGTTGCAGCAGCTCTTTCAACGTCTGACCTGCGGCAGTAGTGGGGCTCGTGTGCAACGCTTCTTTGCGAGACTTGGCAGCCTTATCACATGTAGCTCTTACTGCTCCTTGCAATTGCACATGCAGCTTTGCACATGAGCCAGTACATGAACAACTTTGCAGGGGAGTGCCAGCATGACGGTCTTCGCTGCTGTGTCCTGCATGAATGCAAAAGCCCTCATATATTCCCAGCGTGTATTCTGCAATGACAGATGCTGATTCTGCTCTTGTGGTGGTATGACTGTAACAAGCTGAAGACATTTCCAGGATGGGAGCCATCTGCAGCTGTGCTCCTGCTGCTTTGCTGCTTATGGTGCTTACAGGGGCCAGCATGCCTGTGCCTGGAGACTTATCTGGTGGCATAGAGCCACAGAGCCCCTCTCAGACCCTGGATTACCTGAACATAGTGGCAGTACACACATGCAGATTCGCTGGTCTATCAGCTGGGTCAGTCACTGGACAGATGCTGGTAGACGCCGGTACGTGAGTTTCCAGAGATCAGCAGCATGTGCAGCGATGGAGCACTCCCCGCAGCAGATTGACACGTTGTTCTATTCACCCGTGCTTCATCTGGTTGCTCACATACAGCTGACTGGCATGCCATTAGCTTGATTGTGCCATATCGCTCTCTCGTTGTATTGGTCTCTTTCCCGGCAGCTTGTGACTTGTTTGGCTCAGACATGTGACCTGAGTGCACCTGGTCGGTACTGCAGGCCTTCAAGTGTGGCGTCACCCTGCTGGAGGCCACAGCTACCTGTACTGGCCTGGCAAGCTACCTAGACCCATGAAGTGCTTCAATGGACTGCAGGCAGGGAAACTTGTCTCAACCACAGACGGGTGGCAGCAGGTGGGCTGTGTCTCTGATCTGGACCCAGCATGAGGCTGACTTGGTACTGGGAACAGCTACAGTACACCATTTTCTCTGTTTCATTATTATGTCAACATCAAGCAGGGCCCGGTGTTCTGCTTGCACTACTGCAGAGGTAGACAGACTGCAGAGGTACTGCTGCTTTGAGCAGCTGACCCTGCTGACACCGGTGCTGGCAACTGCCGCTCGTTCATCTCAATATGGCATGAACAGAAGTGTTGATTTTGCTTCATTGACTGCTGCAGGCTGTCATGGGCAACAGGCAACCTGCAGCAACAGCAACTGGATTAGCAGGAGTCAAACGCACTGATGCAAATCAGCCTGACCAGAAGCCAGCACTTGCTGCTCATGAGGTTAAGGCACCTGATGAAGCAGAGTTCACCAAGCGCCCGGCAGCATTACAGGCAAAAGCACTGCTTGCAGACATGCCAGGAAGGAAGAGGACTCGAGCAGCTCAAACAGCTCACCATGTTGACGCTGTTGCCACTCCTGAGTCAGTTGCAGCAGCTGTGGCTGAGCGCAGCACTAAAAGAAAAAAGCAAGAGGCAGCAACTGCACTTGGCACAGAGAATGGTGCTGGTGGCGGTGCTGCTGCTGGCACATCAGCACCAACAGCAACAGGAGTTGCTGGTGATCATCACCAAAATGGTGGTGCCGGCAGCAGACACCACCGTGGCCATGGCAGCAGGAGCAGTACAGATGAGGTGCTCCGCAGTGTCAGGGATGCAGCCACAGAGGTATGCACTTGTACAGCAGTTTGCCTGCTGTCTTTGGTATCCCATTTCCTTGCACTGTCTGGTCTGTTGGCAAGATGCACTTCCAAGGCAGCCTCTTGCAGGTATCGGCAGTTTGTTCAATGCTCAGCTGCAGCCTTCGACTTGACCACCGTTTTTGAAGCTTTATAAGCCACACAGCGCATGTGCTCTGATCAAGTACCTTAGCAGTGAGCATTTCCAGTCATCAGGTTATCATCTCGCCGCACCTGCAGCTGCTGCCCTGCTCTGTCTCATGCACACAGTTCTCAGAAGCAATCGAGCTGGCAACCAGTGTATCCAGCTGGCCCGCTAAAGTACTGCATTCGCTCCCTGGGGCAGCAGTACTCACAGCAGGCCTAGATCCAGCAACCCTGGACACGTTCACAGAGGCAGCCTTGTCGATGCGTCACGACCTGGTATCAGATCAAGCCATCTATGAGCGGATGCTTGATGCTCACACCACCCAGCCTGCTGCTGCTCCACACAACAAAGGCATCAAGGCAACAGCTGCAAAGCGGGAGCCTTTTCTGATGTTCAGAGGTGCACTAGAAGAGTGTGTTGCGGATGCCCGTGCCTGGTTAAGTCATGCACATCAAAAGAGGTTCCTTGAGAAGCTGAGGGCTGTTTGCCAGGTCAAAGATTTAGCTGATAGGTATCAAGAGGCTTTACAGCAGGTGCAGCAGTTGCGGGCAGGTGTGGAGGCTCCAAAGAAGAATAAGAGGGGTGCTGCTGCAAGTCCAAAAGAGGAGGCAGCGGCTGCAACAACAACAGCAACAGTGGAGCCATGCTCTGAGCAGCAGCAGCAGCAGGTGGTGAAGGCCCCTCTTGCACCACAGGCAGCTGTGGAGGAACAGCGGTTGGCAGCACTGTTGAAGCAGCAGCAGCAGCAGCAACAGAGGTTGCAGCAGCAGCAGCAGCGCAGGGAGATGCAGATGAGAGAGGCAAGACTGCGTGAGACAGAGGACCTTCAGCACCAGCATGAACAACAGCAGCAGCAGCAGCAAAGGCAAGAGAGTGAGATGGCACAACCGGAGCAGCCAGCAGCATATGTGTATCACCACACAGGAGCAATGGAGTCTAGTGTTGATGTGCTTCAGCAGCAGCGGCAGCAGCATTCTTCCAGTGACTTGGCCCCTCAGGGTTCTGGAGGCACTGTCTTGACATTCCTGCAGCAGTTTATGAAGAATGCCCGTGCGGCTGGAGGTCAGTCACAATCACAAGATGGTGCCAGCAAGGGCCAAGATATCGAGTCAGCAGCAGCTGGCCCAGTCAAGACAGACCAGGAGTGATTCATGACTGATCAGCTGTCACCGTTGCACGAGACCATAATCTGTTGTCATGCTGCATAATCTGATTACAACAATATCTGCTGGGAGTGTGGTTCGGTTAGTCCAACAGTCTTACCGGCAACCAGCACCGGCCAGACCGGCCAGATTTCTCAGTTATCTCTACACACCCGACATAATTGATTCCACCACCAGCCTTCGAGCATTGACATGCGAATCAGGTACCCAAACTACTAGGTAGTATTTATGTAACGATCCCTCTAAGCGTTGCCAAACATCTTGCCAGCTGTTGCTGTGCTGCTGTAATAGCGCTCAAATGTACAAGGAAATCCAAAAATGCTAGTTTGCGTTGGTGTACGGCCGTACGTTCCTGTCATTCAGTTGCAGCTCCATGTATCCATTCACGTTGCTGACCCAGGCCGAAAAGCTTGAGCGGGTACGAGAAACGCTCCTGTCGTTCATACGTACTAGAAAGTCAATCACCATATCTTATACTGTTCTGGATCGCACATGTCTGCCAGGTTTGGCACCTCAGCTAACTGTAAACCGCCATAGCATGTCTTGATAGTGCTGCATGCATGATGCAGCATCCAGCACTACAGCGCACTGCACCAAAGCATCTATGGATTTGCAGGCAATTGCATCTGTGGCGCAGTCTGTGTTGGAGTATGCAAGGCAGTAGGTGCTGCTCATGGGACTGCATCGTTACCTCTCAATATTGATATAACTGTCTCTGGTAACCTTCTGTCAACTGCAGAAACTGGAGTAGACCATCTCCGAGAGATCATGGTTAAGCGATATGTACTTGCTCTGGACTTAGTAGATAACAAGAAGCTCATAGCAGAATATGAGGTCCATCATCAGTCGGTTTGGCCCGAAGTTGAACAGCAGATCCTGGCAGCTGGCATACTGTCATGCCAGATCTACAGAGTTATGAACAGACTATGTATGATTTTGGACACGCAAGATGATTTTAGCTTTGAAAACAAGGCAGCCATGGATGCAGATCATGAATACACGCAAAGCTGGGAGGAGCTGATGTGGAAGTACCAGAAAGCACTGCCTTGTGCGGCACCAGGAGAGAAATGGGTGCTGATGGACCAGATTTACCAGTTGCCCCGCCACCAACAGCAGCAGCAGTGATGGAAGCAGCAGCACGTAAGAGCAAATGCAACCTTACAGAGGCTCTAGGGCAGGGTGTTTGCAACTTATTGCATCATACACGGTGCAGCTGCAGCATGCTGCCCGCTTGCCTGCTAAAGCAACTGGACACGGTCATGGAAACAGGCGGCAGCTGCTGCTGTAGGCCCAACAAATTGACTGTTTCAAACTGGCTTATTCTTTTTTAGAATTTCATCAGTCACTAGGCAACAGAGTTCAATGGTATGGAGTCGACCCATGGCAACTTGTCAATCAGTGATCACGTGCTGCATGTCTTGATCTCTTTTTACACTTGTTGTAGATGATCTATTTGATATTTTGCCAGTGGCAAGTGGCGTGATGCTGAGTCGCTCGACATCGCACATGCATGTGTGCTCAGTACTTCTGTTTGAAGCTTTGCAGCAACTAAGAATCTGGGCATGTCTCCAACTGCATTTTGAGCTTACCGAGGCAGAGCCAGGCTGTTGGTTGGCTACCTCAAATTGTCAGGGTCCGGTATATCGGCTGTTTATTGGTCATTGCATTCCCGGGCCGGCCACCATTTTGCCTGCCCAGGTGACTCTGTAATGAAACCACCTGATTCCTGCAGTCTCAGACTGGGAGTACGGTACCCTGGACCCAGGGTTTGGAACCAGAGCAGCTTACATATATGCCATATATGCCGGGCATTCACATGATCTCAATTTCTCAGCATTCTGAGACCCAGCCTTGAATGCGGCATGCTGCACTATCCAACCCTGAAGAAATTGAGACTCTGGGCAGAACAGCACAGTGCATTCCATCCTGTTGCATGGAAATTTCCTTACATGAACATGCGTCCGCAGACTGAGGCATCTCACTGTTTCAACACCACAATACCACAACAGCACCAGGCCTAGATCAATGATACCCACTGGACAGAACATTGCGGGTGACGGCTTTGCATTTCTTGTTGCCAGTCACCTGCAGCCACTTTACTCCTCCGTTGAGAGTGCCGCTAGGCGCTTCGGCCAAGCCCTAGTGGCCATGGAGGTAGATTACTATGCGCTAATTCTGACGAAGTTGCACACATACCCATAGCTACCATACCAGCGCCCCAGCTGTTTCATCACTTTTGCAAACAGAATACTACTGATTCCTTGGTGCTGCTCAGCTGCAGTCTCAGCACAAGCAAGTAGTCGGCAATAGGTCCGAGGTTCCGTGGCCGGCAGGCCAACAGCTGCTGCTGGTGTTAAGCGCTTGTTGCCAGATATGCCAGGATGACAATGCCTGCCAATCCGCCAATGACTGTTGCGACGGTGCCAATGGTGCCCTCAGCAACTCCAGACTTCTGCAGGGCGAAATTTGGCAGCGCAACAGGCGGCACATGGAGAGTGAGCTTTGTGCCACCCAGGTCGGCAACACAAATGTCCAACAGTCCATGCACTAAACTACTGTGGGGGTATGCCATACCACAGTGGGCGACCCACCCACAGCCCCCAAGCCTGGCTTTCCCATCTGATCATCCTGCATCGACAGCTTTGCCCAGGTTTAGCAGAAGAACAAAGCACAGATGAGGAGGGTACAGTCATGCTGCCATCTGCACCGGTACTGAGCTGAAGCCCACCTTGCCAGTCTCTGCGTCATACCCAACAAAGCGCCTCTTGGGAGCATTGCACTGTGGGCAGCGGTAGTCAGCTGGCATGTCATCAAAGGCAGTGGTCTCACAGTAGATCCATCCACAGTCTGTGAGCAGTACATCAGCATGGCAGGCTCAGGCGTGGCAGCAGGACATCATCCAGGCCATTCACATAGACACAACCGTCCCAACATAATACAAGAAGTGTAGGGATTGCTGATGAGCAGAAGCTAACCAGCGAAAGGTCACTGTCACTTGATGTGCCAGTGCTTGCAGCTTGTCAGCTGGCGCTGCTGCTGCTGCTGCTGCTTTTCATATGGTACAAGCACACTGGTTCACCTCCAAGCTGTTGCTCACCAACGCAGATGTGTGTTGCCAGCTCCCTCTGCCTGGCTGTGAGCTTGCGGCCAAACCGAGGTGGTGCAGGTCTCTTGGGCAGCCGCTTCACATTCACCATGTCATTCTCACCACGCACCTGTGAACAAACAGTTGCCAGCAAGTCCTGGCTGCAGCCCAGATCCCTCATCTCCAGCGTACAGCAGACATGGGAGGGGACATGGAGTATGAGGGGCCTTTGGCGGCGTGCTCGGAAGCACGCCGCCGAAGTGGGTACTCGCCGTCAATGCGCTGCTGTGCAGGTCTCTACTAAACACCAAACACATGCATGAGCGATATAACAGAAGACCCATTTAAGCATTGGTTTGCGGTTCATGTGTGCTAGCTCACCAGCACAAATGCAACAGGAGATGGTGCCCTTTGGATGGCTGTCTGTGTAAAGCTGAGTTTGTCTGCAGGCCATAGCTCATCACCAAAGAAGCTGCTGGTGTAGATGACCGTGTCGCCAGTCTTGATGCCAGCCTTGGCAGCATTGCCAGACACGGACTGAACAGAGACAGGTGCAGTCAAGTAAGCTTGGCAAGCACCACAGCCCCAGCACTGTGCAGGAAGTTGGCTGCTGACAATTGACCAGTACATGCAACTGGCATTCATTCGGTCTGTGTGTAAGGCTTGACTAGGTGATGGGTGGACTGTGATGCATGTCTGTTATTTCGTCGATGTAAGATGAGAATAATGTTGCTGTTGGGTCATGAGTTGTGTCAGGCAGTTGTACCATTGGCATGACAATGGAGTCTTATTACCTCTACTACAAGGCCACCACCCTTGGCCTTGCTCTCTTTCAGCCTGATGCCTAGAGGCTTGTCAACCTCAATCTGCGTAACACACAGGATTCGTCATCATTTCCTTCCTAGCTGGTGATGGCTCAAGGACACCACCACCACATCAACTGATTGCAGATGGCCATCTATGGTGGTGGCTACCTATGCCCTGGTCGTCGCTCATTACGCACATAGTTCTGCAGATATCCTTTGCTTAGCACGCAAGGTTTGGGTTGATCGTTTGATCTCCCCCAACAGCAAAGCCGTGCTACAGCAAAGCAGGGTCAGTTGCTCACAGTGACCTCGCCAGCTGCCTTGGCTGCAACATTGCGAGCAATACGCGGGGCAATTGCTGTGGTACCAGCAGGCTTGAAAGCTGCCGTGCGGCTCAGGAGAGCGTTCTGCACAAAACACGATTCTGCCTGAGTTATAATGCATTTGGCAGGCAGGGTTCCCACATTGGCCACGAAAGACAGTGGAAGACAGCCTCAAAGTTCTAAACATTGGTTGCGATGCCTGTCAGCGTGTGCCATCCGCGTGCTGCCTCTGTAGCCACACACCTTCTGCGCGAGAGAGGCAGCCATATTTGCGTATACAAGAGCTGCTGCAAAAGGTTTTGAAAAGACAACTTGATGATTTTGCTTGCACAAAGTGGCTTGGAGTTGCTCTCGCTACTGCCAGAATCTTGACCGGTAGACGCTAGTCACACTTAGGTGTTCTGGTACATATGGCTCACAACCTATGCGTCAAGCTTTCAGCACGCTGACTGAGTGATTGACAGATGGTGATGTGCGTGCGCTTGTGCAATGCACGTTTGCATGGTCGTACATATGTACAGGTGATACGACCATAGTTAGAGACCACACACAGAAACGACCTTGCTGGATACTTGAACGCGCTGTGCAGCACTGCCAATGAATTTCACGTAGACAAATCAACAATCAACTGACCTTGGCTACATGCTATGGCACTCGAAGGGCACTGCAGCTCTCAAGTGTCACCATGCACAATATTCCACTGTCACCCACAAACATGCAAGACACCCACAACTTGCTGCATGGCTCCATTTCTTTTACAGTGCACGTCGAACAATTGTAACCACACGCTGCAAGATACTGCAGCTGCAATGCATTTCAGAAGACAGCACTGCAAGAAACTTACTGCTGTAACCTTGTGCATCTTTTGGCGTACCCAGAAGGCCTCCTGTTGCAGTAATGGCTGCACTGCAAGGCGTGCAAGCAAGCGACAGCAACGCCTGATATTACAACGTACAAGCATTCCAAGGCATCAGTTGTTGTTCCAGTACCAGCACTGCTATCCCAGCCAACGACAATAATGTCCTGTCAAGTTGCATTGCTACTGCTGCTGCGCTGCTGCATGCTGCACTGCATACTGTTGGGGCTGGGTATCACACATCCATTGTCAAAGGTGCATCAACATCAATGTCTCCCATGCCCTGATCCTCCTCCTCCTCTTCACTGTCAACATCTCCATCAACCTACAGGTTTCATAACAAGCAGTGCATGTAGGTGTAACTGCACGAGTGAAGGCCCCTGCCTCTGCCCTTGGTGCGAATGTGCGCCTACAGATGTGTGCTAGCATCCAAAGTTTGCAGACCCATGTCCAATGCCTGAGACAACGGCCATCCTGAGCCTCAATCCAGTAACCCAATTTCACCAGACTAATATGCTTGATTTTAATTGATCATCTGCAATGGGCTTAGCTGCCTGTGCAGCTCACCTCCCTATTTGCTGCTTCCAGTGCCTCCATCTTTTCTGCCAGCAATCTGTCATCTCTCTCACTAACTGCACGTGCTGCTTCCTTCACCACCATCTTACCCTTGCTGGAGTCTATGCTCTTCTGGCAGGCTTCGCATGCTACATTCAGTACCTGTGCACAGGAAAAAAGGGCCAGCGACTTTGGAATACAGGCAGATGCGACACAGGAAGGAGTAGGTGCTAGATGGTCTTCAAGGCAACAAACAGAACACCTGCATTGCACCTAACAGCATGAATGTCAAGAAGCAAGCCGGATTGTGTTGACTGAGCTGCTACTTCTCTTTCAAAGCTCTGTGCTGCTCACTTCTATGCCCTTGTTCTTGTCCAGCGTTTGTGTTGTCAGCACGTACAATGGCGGTGCCACCAGCTTCATGCGTACTGGGCACTCCTCAGTGCTAGCTGCTTCTGCTGCCCGCATGGCATCCCGGATGCGCTCAACACCGTCATAGGCGAAGCAGGTGAGCTCTACATCGGCACGAATTTTCAGCGGCTGTGGGGTCATGCGGCGCTTTATGTTTTTCAACAACGCTTCGTTCACCTGCAGATAATAGTCATCAAGATGTATCAGGCATCAGGCTGTGTGAGCTATCCAGAGGATGACGAGCAACACTATCAATGCAGCTGTTGGCAAGCAAACAAGCCGCCAGCTGCTGGCCGTGTGGTCCCCATGCTAAGTCTATTCCATCCTGTAAGGCAGAGTGTATTCAGAAGTACACAAACTTCCGCACAGTACAGCAGATCACCATCACATCAAAGTTGCTTCATCTGCACACGATGCTTACAACCTTCTTGTTGCTTCTGCTGCTGGAGTCAAAGAGATTACCAGCCCAACTGGATGTGCAGCGCCGTCTCACCTCTGGTGTGAGCACTGTGAGTTGCCCATGTTCCTCTTCTAACCGCTTGATGATAGCTGCCCCGTCATCCTGCACCATCAACTTGAACGCCTCGAATGCATGCCCAAACATCTTGTACAGCGGCCAGGAAATCTGCTTGTAGAGATCCTGTGGGCAGTAAGCATGGGGATGCAGATAGGCAGACAGCAGTTGGGTTGAATGTTACATATTGCCACAATAGCAGCAAGTAGACCGTGCAAACACACCACATTGACACTGCGGCATGCTTCAGGCCACGCATACCTCTGTGTGCTGATTGCAATCTGGCGTTACAATTTTGAAGATGTCAGCCTGTTGCACGCTCTAGGGTGGAGATTGCTGCAGCTGACTGCAGTGACAGGTGTGACCCTGATAGCAAGGATTGCACTGCGGTAGCTCAGATCAGTTGTGGGAAAAGACCTCAAACCTATTGCAGACGACTGACCCTGCTGTGGTCCCAGCATGCATGCATTACGCACAGCATACCTCTAGGTTTTCCCCGGTTGTTTCTGCTACATGCCGCATGATAGAGTGGACCATCTTTGACTTGTTAAACCTGTCCTCACAGGCGCTGATATCCTCTGGAGATACGCGTCTGCAGGCAACACATCAACGAAACATACCACCTATCTTTGCACGTGTGATCGCGCCATGAGGGCGTGACTAGATGCGTACTTAGCACAGTTGTTTGCTGCTATGTAACTCACAATCTGCTGTTGAGGTTGCTTGGTTGATACACACTGCAGCTGTTTCATGCATCTTCTGCGCTGCTGCTAGGCCGCAATCCAGCATAGCAGAGTTAACCAAGGCCATGGTCGCAAGTTTCACCTCCCAAGCTGCGGCAAAGCCCGGTCTGCTGCGTTCAAGGTGCTGCTGTGGCTGTGAGCCTGGGGTACACAGTTGCAGGTACACTATGTGTTGTTGTGACAGCTAAAGTGACAGCAAACCTGCCTTCTGCTTACCGCTTGGAGAGATCAATGTAACCCTTGTCCTTATCTACACGCAACACCATCACTGGCTCTTGGCGGCCAACCTGCCACAGTTTTCACAGCAAACAGGTGAGTCGCGTTGCGCCGAACACCATGTTTTAGTGTTTGTAGCTTCACTGTCAAAGGCTTGACCATTGACTTGCTACTTCGTGCATAGGCCTTGAGAGCTGATGTATCACATGTTGGAGATATGACATTCTCCAACATGACACGGCCATAAGGGTCCATCTGGCTGCTGGGCACTCGGCAGCAGTACTGGTGTGACTGATGCCTTGCTGTGTGGCTGTTGCTGCATGACTGCTCACCTTGATGAGCTTTGTTATGGATCTGATACGCCTGCGCGACAGCTCCGACAACAAGATCATGCCCTCAATTCCGTTATACTCTAAGAGTGACACATATGCTCCCATTTCCGCTATTGACTTGACCTGCAGCAGTAAGCAGAAAAGCTGCTGTCAGTTGCCAACCGACGAGAGGCTTCCGCAGCAAGCGGAGGCATCGGCCATAGCAACCAAGTTCTTAATGGAATGGGTTATATGCGCTGCTGATAGAGCTGAAGTCACGCAGTCCACCTGCTGTCTTACTACATCACTTACTTGGACCATGACCACATCATCGACCTCTGGATACTTCGCTTCATACATGCGACAGTCTTGGTGTACCGACATTTTGTCTGCTCTACCAGGGCAACTCCAAGATACTCAAGGTGTTGACAGCAATCACTGCCGCCTCCTTTCTGGATGGAGCTTGCTCGACTGTGAAACCAACCCGAAATTCTTTGATTAGTTCACAGAGATCATTCTGACAACAAAGCGAACCTAAAGGCGCGATCTTCCAGCCTACCTTAGGTTCTACTGCGTCCCACAACTTGAACAAGAGTTTGGCGGGTTCACAACGTGTTGGCAGCTAGGAACGTTGCCAGCGGATGATAAATATCGATCATGTCACAGTAGCCGTGGTGTCGAATGAACAGTGAATGCGTCCTCAAGTGCAGGATCTGAGTTGTTATCGCAAGGCACGCCGAAAGACGAGGTTGTCATTGCGAACAGAGACAAAGTATGCCTACTATATCCGGCAAAGCGCCAACTGCGGGTGCCTGTGGACTTGATTTCAAGTCACAGTGCACCTCATGCTGGGATGCTGATCAGCTATGCCTTTGATTACATTGGGCTCCTTGCACGATTTGGTTGCCTTCAGCCTAAAGCTTACAACAATGTATCAACCAAGGATGCTGCAAGTTCTGCAAGAGGTCTGGGGCTACACAACATTCAGGTATGGTGGGGATCAGACCAACAGAACCTACAAGGGACTGTAACCTCAGGGGAGCAGCGCACACGATGCCATTGCTCACCGAAGTTAACACTCTATATCATGGCTTGATGTTGGCCAGTCAGTGTTGCAGCTGTTGATGATGCCAGACCAACATCCAGGACCCAGCATGGCATCAAGGGTGCATTCCTGATCATACCGTTTGTAGGGAGCCTCAAGAGGCTGTTATATTGAACGCCTTACAAGGCCAAGATGGGTTGGTGGTCATGGCAACAGGAGGGGGAAAGAGCTTGTGCTACCAAGTTCCTCCTCTGGTCAGTGGTAAGTGCATCTCATTTGAACAGGGGGGGGAGCGGGGGACGTGGCTGTGCCAACAGGCCTGCAACACATGCAGCTTCCAATTGGTCAGTGGAGGAGTCAAGAAATAGTCATCACCTCAGATGATGATGCAGCTAGTAATTAAATGTATTGCGTTGCCTTCCCCATTGCAGCGACTGCCAGCTAATAACACAGGAGCTAGCAGATGACCCTGAAGCAAGGCATGTCATTGCTTTACTTTACGTCTTGATACCTAGGCAACCACACCAGTCTGGCACTCATCACATAAAAAACTATGCAGGCAGACCCTGTGTTGTCATTTCTCCGCTGATCGCCTTGATGGAGGACCAGGTTGCAGCACTCAATGCCAGGGGTGTCAAGGCAGCCTTCCTGGGCAGTGCTCAGACCAGCAGTGAGGTAAGAGGATAACTGCACTGGTCAGATGAGAGCGAGTGGTCAAAACATATTCATTAGCAGCAGCACATGTGTAGTTACAGCAACGTGGCTGGGGCAGGAAACAAGCTTGCAGGCATTGCAGAGGTTGCTGTCGGTCGCCGGCTTCAGGAGCAGTTTGATGAGGGTGCAGTGGTACCGGATGTTCATGAAAGAGACAATTTTGCTGTCCATATGTTGGAGCTTTTTAATGCTGGTTTTCAAGGGCTGTGTCACTGCCCCACAGGTCAAGCACAAGGCGTGGAAGGGGGCGTATCAGCTTATATACATTACACCTGAGCTGGCTAGCAAACAAACTTCACAGCTGCAGCAGCTACATAGCAATAAAAGCATAGGGCTGATAGCAGTAGATGAGGCGCATTGTGTCAGCGAGTGGGGCCATGACTTTCGCCCGGATTACAGGCAGCTGGGGTGCCTACGGCAGGCACTGCCTGGGGTCCCAATCATAGCAGTAACTGCAACCGCCACACAGCGTGTCAGGCAGGTAAGGCTTGGGAGCTCTAGACAGTTGTCGTTAAGTTTCTCTCAGAGTGGTGGATCATCTGTGACTCGCTCCATGCAGGACCTGAATGGTGCAGCTGGTGTAAACATCTGAGAATCATGACAGCAATGTGACATGCACACTTACCTTATGCAACTGATCACAGGCGAGTGGCACATGATGATTATTGTGGCGCCAGAAAGCACAACCTTATCGGGGCTGTCTGCGTGCTTGCAGGACATACTGAACAACCTTGGAATGGGCAAGCCCGGCTGCCCTCACTTGCAGCAGTGGATCATGTCCTTCCAGCGCACCAACCTGCATCTGTCAGTCCAGCTGAAGGCGGGCAGCACAGCAGCCAACAACCTGGCGATACTTGTAGCTGAGGCACGGGAATCACAAGCCAAGGGCCTCAAGACAGACTCCACATTGATTTATGCTCAAACTGTACGAGAGGTTGATGAGATCACGGCACACTTGCAAGCAAAGGGCGTCCTGGCTGTGAAGTAAGTGCACTGGGTGTCAGTCCCAGGACCAAGCGGTGTTTTTGCGGGCCAGCTTCAGGCAGGCAGTCCCTCCTGCTCCAAACTGAATACACAAGGATGATGCAAGCATGGCTGCAGTGTTGTGTGGTGCTGTCTACAGCATGCATCAGCATTCAGCAAGCTGGATGTCAGTCATCAGGCAAGGAGCTGCTCCTGACACCTGTCAGTGACTGCAAAGTAGCCTTGCCCATGCTCTGGCTGCTGCTCTTGATCAGAGGGATTTCTGCTGAGGTGCCTGTGCTGCTTTCCGCTCCTGCACCGCAGGTACCATGCCAAGATGTCCCTGAGCGACCGCATGTCTGCTCATCGTGCCTTTCAGAGAGATGATGCACCAGTCATGGTGGCGACAGTGGCTTTTGGGATGGGCATTGACAAGCCAAACATACGACGCATAGTACATTTTGTAAGTGCAATGGCTCTGCGGCACTTACAGCACTGATTGAGCGCCTTATGTGGCTTGCATGGCACAGCTGTGCTCATGTTACATCTGCTAGTCAGCTTCTCAATGGTCTGCCAAGGTTTCAACAACCTTTAACATGTCTGTAGTATCTCTAGCTAGTCTAGCGCGACCACAACAGCATACAATCCAGGTCTTATCTTTCCTGAATTCCGCTTCAGAGTCAGCAGACAAGGCACACATGGTTTGGTGTTCATCATCTAATTGAGTAATTGCAAGTGGCAATGCCAAAAATGCAGCAGACATCATGTGCAGAAGGCTTATGCTGGTGCAGGGTATCCCATCCAGCCTTGAGAGCTACTACCAGCAAGTTGGCCGTGCAGGAAGAGATGGTTTGCCATCAAAGTGCTGCTTGATGTGGAGCTCGCAGGACTTCAATGTGAGCTGATTCATGTCTAGTTACAGCTTACAGCTGAAGTCATCATACCATCTACTGATCTGCGAATGGTTTCACTGTTTGCAGTTGAGTTGAAATGCATTTGAACTCCACTTTGCAGGAAGAAGAGGTATCAATCTGTTTGCTGGTGTGATCGAGGCTCGACGCCTTCCATTAACGTCTGACTGGGGCCAGAGAATTTGCTCATCCTGCCATGCTTGCCTTGTTCTGCAGACCATGGATCTGATCAGGGGTGCTCAGGGTTTGTCAGGCTGGAACCTGGACAGCCACAGCCGGGGCATGGCAGCTCTAAGGACCTACACCAACAGCGGAGATTGCAGACATGCCCTGCTGGTCAACTTCTTTCAGCCGGACACGCTGCCCAACAACGGCCCCTGTGCAGGTGGCTGCGACAACTGCCAAAGAAGGTGTGCTCTGCTGCTTACACCATAACCAGACAGATTTTGATTGTCACAATCTTGGCAGCTGTGCTCTTCATATGTGCTCCTCCTGTGTTGCATATTGCAGCACAGATGTGGAGCTGCGCCATAATCGCACTGTTCCTGATGCACACCTGCAGGACTGAGGCAGCAGCAGCTGCAGCTTCTGGTGGTGGAAGGTCAGCTACTGGTGCTCCTGCTGGCGAAACAGACGTGACAGAGCCGGCCAGACTGCTCTTAGCTACAGTGAAGGGACTCAGGGTGAGCCAGGGTGGAAGGTGGTGCCCTGCCAGCTGGGTAGATTTGGGCGACTCATAGCTGGAATAAGCTGGGAGCATGATCTTGGATGGGCCTGGAGGATCTCCATTAGTGCCTTTCTATGGCTGAGGTCTTCAACATGTTGCGGCAGGGCTTGTGAACATTTTTAGAGATGTGAACAGCTGTTCTGGGTGCTGCAGAACTGCTTTGGGACTGCCAGGGCTGTTTCTGTACTGCGTGGCAGCAAGGCCAAGAATGTTGAGTCCTGGATGATGGATCTCAGGGACGCAGGTGGCAAGCTGCTGCATGGTGCTGGCAGCAGCCGCAGTGATGACTGGTGGAAGGGCCTAGCAGGGGTCCTCATGGGCCAAGGACACCTGCAGTCACAACATAAGTCGGTGAGCGACATCATACCTGTGTCTGTCTGCCGCCATTCAATTCACAGATCACAGGCTGTCAGGCTGTTGAATGCATGATTGTGCAGTGTTCTCCTGCATGGCCCTCAGTACTTCAAGGGCAGCTGCAGATGGCACATGCACCGAGGGTCATTGTATTGCTGCTGCCACTGGTGGTCATGATGTCCTGTTATGTTGCAGAATGCGTCAGGTGCAGCATGGAGTGTCATCCAGGTGACCTCGAAGGGCCATCAGTTCCTGAACAATTCTTCTGCACAGCTTCATGTCATGCTGCCCGTGCACATGGAGGTGGAGGAGACAAGGAAGCAGCAGAGGGAGGCTGCAGAGCGTCAACGTGCAGCAGCGCGTGAGGCAGCACAGCAGCAGTTGGGTGAGGTCGAGCTAGAGAGGGAGCAGCTGCTCGCTGCGTTGCAACAGGCACGCAAGCAAATCGCTGACACTCTCAATCAGGTGGGTGCTCACCCTGCAGGAGTATGTGCTGTCAGCAGAATACCAGGCGGCTACTTCAGCATGCATCTGCCTTGCAGGTTGGTGCTGCAATTTGCATGGTGAGCCAGGACAACAGCAAGTTGCCTATTGACTCATGGCTGCAGTTGCAGGCAACGCTGCTCCCATCAGAAGGTCTGGCGCATGTCAGCGCTGGGCGTCAGAGTGAACAATCTGCTTAATGCAAGATTGGGCCCCCACCGCTGGTGTGTTTTGTTGTGGCATCTGTTGTGCAGGCCCCCGACACGCTGGTCAATGACGCCACACTGAACCAAATGAAAGAGCTGCGGCCAACAACAGATGATGAGCTGATGTTGATCGGTGGATTTGGTGCTAAAGCCCTGATGCACTACGCTGTACCTTTACTGCAAGTTGTGAAGGACTTCTGCGCCAGCAGCAAGCACTTGAAGCCCACCACTGACTGGCACATTGTGCGGCGCAGCAGAGATGCAGCCAGGCAGAAGGGATTGCAGCAAGCCAGTGGACAGTTCAAAGACTGGAACCAGCAGCAGCAGGGCCAGGGAGCTGAGCAGGGATCGGGGGGCAACAGGTTCTCACAATTCGGCCTGGAGGGTGGCCAGCAAGTACTGGGTGTCTGTGGTTCAGCGTCTGCCAGGTCAGTTGGAGGCTCATCACAACATCATGCTGCTGGTGCTGGCTCCAGTGTTTTTGCTGAGGGAGCCATGCTGCACACAGACCGCCTCGTGCACCAGGTGAGCCTCACCAACATGTCCCTGTCACACACAGACCCTGCGTGCAGAAGACTTGGAGTTGTGTTGTACAATGTCAAACAGCTTCTTATGCTGAGGGATTGACACAGCAGGCTTGTCATATCAGGTGCACGGACCAATCTGCTGACCTGGGGACCTGACTCAGAATTTGCCTCATGCATCGGTGACTAGGAATGGCTCAATTGGTCTGATGATTGGCAGAGAATGTTCCACAATGCTCTCCTGTCCTTGTGCCGTTGAGCAACAATCCCACTGGCTTTGCAAAGCTGATGAGCTCTTCAATGGACAGTCTTCCAAGAAACACGCCAGCTTTTGTGTGTTGCGCGCCTGCAGTCATACCTGGACAGCAAGGTGTTGAGTGAGCCCAAGGGTGCTGCTCAAGCCACCTGGGAGCGGTTTGCAGCAGGGGAGACTGCTGCACAGATAGCCAACCTCCGGGAAAAGCCTATCCAGGTGACTCCACTCAGGACTGAATCTGCAGCATACAGGGAAGCTCCAGTGTGAGCCCGGGACAATTAAGCTTTCAGCAGCAACATCAGCACATCGGTGGCCCATTGCAGGTTTTGGATGCCAGATAGTGGCGTCACTGCCAAGCGGCACAATGCTGCCTGTTGTTCAGTCTGGTGCGTTGGCTGTGACTGATGACCTTTCACTCTTCATATTTTCTGCAGCTGTCAACTGTTGTGGGTTACATAGCTGAAGCTGCAGCTACTGCTGGAGCAGTGGGTGGCTGTCCAAAGCACCTGCTGCAGCGGCTGCAGGTTGAGGCAGGCCTAGCTGGCAGTGCTGTTGCTGAGGCACTCCTGTGGAAGGTGGTACCAGCTGTTGGTAAGGAGCAGGGGCTGACCGCAATAAAGAAGGCACTACCAGATGATGTCTCTTATGGCCAAATCAAGGTGATGCATGCAGGTGGTGAGATAGCTGGGGCTTGCAAGGCTCTTCTGCTGCATCGGTCCTCAATCAGCCACTGCAGATCAGGGGATCTCTTTGTTGTACTACATGATCTCTCACTCACACCTGTATCAATATGCTGCTGGGCATCCCTGTGGCGCCAATGATTGACCTGTCTCCCCTGCACAGGTAGCAGCAGCGCTGCTGTCGCTGCAGGCGCTCCCACAGCTGGACGCACTCAACTGCCAGCTGGAGCCCCCCACTGTACAGGTGGCTCGTTCAGCTACAATTGACAAGCTGCTGCCACAGCCAGGTGCCGTTGCTCAGCAGCTGTATGCCAGGTGGAGGGCGGGTGTGCCACTAGCTGTGGTGGGCACACTGGATGGCATGAATGTGCAGGTCAGTCATTGCCTGTTTGCTATATCACCCCAATGCAGTGGTTTCTTGCTGATGCAAGCCAGCTGTGCTTCACCACAAACTCCTGAGAGCCAAATGCCTTTTACCTGGGTACTTTGGAAGTCCTAGACATAGCAAATGTAACAGCCTGCCAGCTTCTTACGGCATTTCCTGCTGCCTACTGTTGTCTGTTGATATTGCAGCTGCAAGCAGTGCTCTCTGCTTTGGCAGAAATGGCAGCTGCTGGATACCCAGTAGACATGCAGCAGCTGGCACATGCAGCCTTGTTACAAGAACCAGCTGCACTGGAAATATCTGCTGCCATCACAGCCGCAGGTCAAGCAGGCATCCATGCAGTCAAACAGCAGCTGGACCCGTGTGTGAGCTATGGGCAGATCAAGGTTGTAGCAGCCTTGATGACAGTGGAGGAATTGTGGTTCAGTCCAGCAGCAGTAGCAGTACGAGAATTGGAAGATCTGGAGGAGGTGGAGGCAGATCCTGTGGCAACTGAGCAGCCTGGACACCAACAGCCAATCCAGCAGCAGCAGCAGCAGCTGTTGCAGGGGATTGAGGATGTTGATGCACTGCAGAGCCCTGAGCCTGGCCAGCCTAATAGCAGTGACCCAGGCTGCCTGCCGCCTGCATCACTGGTGAACAAGTATGGCAAAGCCACTGCCACTGCCACTGGGCTTCAGGCAGAACCACCCATAGTGAACGCTGAAATAGCAGTTGGCAGTATATCACTACCAGCAGCAGCAGCAGCACAAGCTGGAATAGGAGATGATGATCTCCATGTGAACGACCAGCCTGCTGTCAGCACTGACCGTGCAGCTACCGCAGGAAAGAGGAGGACTGGCTTTGTCCTGGGCAACAAGTCAGGGAAACGCAGGCGGCCAACTGCAATCGCTCCGCCTTCGACAGCAGTCACACAACCAGCACCTGGCACATCAGCTGCAGCTGTGCACCTGGCTACTCACACCCCAGCACCCTCTCCCCCAGCTGGATTTACAGTCAGCACACCAGCAACAGCAGCACCAAAGCAGCAGCAGCACACACCAGGTGACAACTTAGTAACACCGCTTATGGGATCAGCTACAAAGCCAAGTTCACAGATTGCTGTGACCCCTGCTCAAGGTATCATGATCTCTCAGGAAGCAGTACTGAGCCTGCTCTGGTCTGGGGGCTGCACTGCACTCCAAATAAGGAAGAAGCTGGGTGTGAGTGGCAGCCATCAGGAACAGCAGCTGCAGCAGGTGTTGCAGGAATTATTAGAGGCAGGTGACCAGGTGTGCACAAAGCCTGTCAACGGCAAGGTGGACGTCAACGATGATTGTGTTAGGTTCATTGCTTTTTGAGGATCCTCAGAAGTCTCAAGGCTGGTCCTGACAGTTACCTGAGCCTCAGCGCTGAGCGCCAGACTCCACAGCACAGTCATCTAAGCAGCTGGTGGATAGTGTCTGTAAGCCCCCTGGATCTATTGTGCCCTCCATGTGACCTGCTGCGCTTAAACACGGCCTTTCACCAAGTCCATGGAATAACCAAGGCATCAGGTCCCAGGCAGCGTGTGCAGCCTGGACACTGGAAGCTGAATGGCCATAATTTGTTGCTGCAGTTCCTTGACGCGGCCTGCCGCATGTGTGCCTTGACAACTGCTGAGCCATTGTCAAGCAAGTACAGGCATTATTTGCTGGTTGCTACACGGGTTACCCTAGTGATTGCATGATGGCGCAGAGTGGCGGTCTGTTGGTCCGCGCTGCACAGCAGATGACTATGTAGCAACTATGAGAATTTCGTTACGGGCGATAGTGCTCTTGATTGTGCTGTACTTCTGGCAAGGTAACCACGGTCCCACCCGGTACTAGCAGGCCTTCAAGGCAGCCACAGTCGGGTTGCTAAAGACCAATGTAGAAGTAGAACGTCTGCAAAAAGTACTCGGTGCCATCAAATAAGGCTCATGGCCATAATGCAGGCCAAAGCAGCAGACACAAGTGCAGACTGCCACGCAGATAGGGTCCTTCTCACCAAGATACGCTCATTCGAAGCGATCCGCAAGGTACTTCACAAAATTTGTTGCTGTGGTGGCATCTCTGTTGTACGCAGTTGGATGTGCTGGGATCCCTGCAGTTGAGCAGGTGAGAGACAGAGCTGTCTGCAGTACCTCACTCGTCAACTACATCAGATGCACCCTTCAGCAGCGTACTGATCCAAAAGAGCTTCCGTATATAACTGGCATTCGGCTTAGATGGGAAGCCGGCAGCCAAAGGGGCCTCTGCGCCGGCAGCAAGGCAAGAGGCAGCTCCAGTGCTAGGCACAGCAGCAACAGCACTAATCACAGGAACAGCTACAAGAATATTGAGCTTGCAGCAGGAGATGCTATCTACGGCATCCGTGTCTGCTACGACAGCCCCCTGCAGCATGTGGTGGGATTGATGTTTGCTGCAGCTTCTGGGCAGTATGTGTGCGGCAACATCTGGAGATACCCTAAATCGTGCGTGACCAGCAGAACACTGGTGGCTGCTCCTCTATCACATATAGAAGCCAGTTGTGATGGTGGCATAGTCACCGGCATTGCCAAGGTCTGCTGGAATAGGTATTACACGCCGCAGGAGGTGCACTATGGTAAGCACTTGATGGCTGAGGCAGGGTGCCAGTTGTTCCTGGGCAGTGCACAGTGACTTGTTGGTGCTGCATGTTGCAAGGCCAGCATGGAGGATCAGCTGCAGCTGCACGCACAACCAAAACGGCCAAAGATTCCACTTGTGTTGCTGCCCTGTAAAACATTTGAAGGACTGTGGGCCAGTCCAATCATTTCTCATCGCAGCCAGCGAGCGGCCTGAGACAGAACAGTTTACCATCTCATGTGTGCTCGCTGGCAGCTTATGCCATGTACATTTGCACTTATGCAGTACGGCCTATTGAAGTACCTCAGGGTGTGATGAAGTTGGTGAGGTACTCCTTACCGCAGCAACAGGCTAGCCTACTCTCAACAACTGCCCAATCAGCAACTCCTGCCACCCTTGCATGCATCTTGTGGTTGTTTACTGTGTGTCGCATGACTGCAGTGTGTCCTGCGGGGCAAGGCATGGGAAACGGAGCACCCTATTGCAAGCCATGCCTGGCCAACACATTCAACCCTGGGGGCCTGAATGCCTGTGCTCCATGCCCCAGAGGCCAAGTCACCTTCCTGGATGGATCATCATCATGTGGTGAGCCTGCACTGATGACAGCTTTTGCCTTAGGACTCTGACTTTCTCGTTGAAAGCGAGCTGACATCTTCAAGTAATGCAGGGTCCTGCACCATCCACCTTAGCGGCATAATCACCATAGGGCCACAGGCAGACCTGCCAGCGCTCCAAAGTAGCGCGGTTCAGTATCTGCCAGGAGGCTCGCTGGCCCTGGGTGTAGAGCTTTTGGGTTGGGGTGTATCTCACTTCTGGATATCTCCCTTACAGGTTGCCCGGCAGGTCATGGCTATCATCCCATCAGCCACCAATGTGAGCTGTGCCCTCAGGGAACATATTCCCCTGGTGGTGACCTAACCCCCTGCATCGCATGTCCCTACCCCTTCATGGTGTCACCTAGAGGATCAGCAGCCATCGAAGACTGTCTCTGTCAGCCAGGTGGGAGATTGCAGTGCACTTTGGTGTGCTGCCGCGCAGCTGGCAGTTGCAGTGAAGCTGGCACTTGATGATCTGCCTTGAAAGTGTGCAGGCGCATTGGGAGAGGCTTTATCCGCTGACAACCCACTTATCTAGCAGCTGGTTGTGTTGCTCATGGGTCCCTTAACATGTACCTCTCTGCTGAACTGATCATGGCCTCCTCCTCCTGCTGCTGGTGATGATGGTGATGGTTATTATGGGCCCAACGTGCCGCTGTACCTGTGCAGGTTATGGCTACAGCACTGCCGTGAGCAGTTGTGTCCCCTGTGCCCGCAACTACTACAGTGATGGTGTTCGCAGTGACCAGTACACCACAGCTGGTGTTGCAACATTCCAGCCATGCGCGCAGTGTCCCCAAGGCACCAGGACGCTCAAACCCCAGGCGATCAGTGCAGACAGGTGTAAGCCAGGCAGGTGATCAACAAACACATTAATCTCCTAAACAGTGGCGGCATAAAGTTGGGAATGAACCTGCTCCTAGCTAGACAGACACTGGCAAACCTGGTGTGTGGTGGCTCATGTCAACATCAGTGCTGTTGTAGATAACCAGCAAACCGCAACTTCCCCTCATCTTCGAAGAAGCAAGAGCTGATCTAGGGGTTGGTAAGGGGGTTTTCAACCCCTGCTGGGCACACCGCTGGTCATGCAGTGGCTTAGTGAGCAGGACACAGTGCAACATGAAGCATAGCAAGTAGTTGGAGTGTTGTCACAATCGGCCCCAGGGCTGTGTGTTGCAAGCATATTTGTTTATTCACCTCACCATTACAGGCGTTCAGATGACTTGTCCGCTGCGGACATTGAGCCATTCTTGTACAGCGAATGAAACTTGTTGATTCATCCTGTGGGCCTTGCATCACCAGCACATAACTGCTCACCTTTTTGGTGGTCACTTTGTAGTGACGGCTGGTAGGCAATACAACTTGTATTAAATGTGTGCACAGCTGCTACAAGCTTCAGTTGCTCTGCCTTGGCAGAATGGAACCTCCCTTGAGTACTTTGTTACGATCATACGAAACATCACCCCTTTGCAGCCAATGCAGTTCTGCCAGAATCATCGAATGGTCTTCATCAATGCTGTCTGTGATCGTGTGTGCTGGCTGTATCTGCAGTTCACGACCAAAATTTTTACTGGTCTGTTCTTGTCAACATAAAAGCACGCCAGCATGACGGTATTTCAAAATGCTGGCGTAGCACCTGGCAGTAAATAACACTTTTGCACACTTTGAGGTTGTTGCTTCTGATGCTGTGACGTGTCATGACACTGTTAGGCACCTCAAATGGCGCATGAAGCATTTAATGCATATCAAAACCAGGAAAATTAACAGAATCGAATGCAAGCCATCAAGTGCAGTCTGGGGATAGGTCGTCAGCAATAAGTTCAGATGCACCTTCTAGAGCTCCACAGTGCTGTACTGTAAGACATAGAGGGCTACTAGCCCCTAGTAGGGTTTCCCTTCGGGTCTAGGTGGTCAGCTGCCAGCAAAGTCATTCAAAAGTCTGCTGTGCTCATCGGCACTGTTGTTCGCTGTGGTCACGCACCACAGCTGCAGCTCAGCACCTGGGCACTTCAAGTCAGTCTGCTAGGCGTCTCGTGCTGCTCGCACGTCCCTTCCACCCTGATCAGTACAAAATAGCATTATGCCAAGCAAGTGGGGCAACCTGTCAAAAGACGCAAACTTGCTGCAGCGCTTTGAGGCCGATCTTCGGGAATTCTTGGCCAAAGACTATGAAGTGGACGATGAACTGGTGAAGTTTGTTATCAGTAGCGTCAAGGAAGTTCAGGACAAAAATCAGTTGGCTGCTGAGTTCAACGAGACCTTTGATGATGATGCAGCAGAAGTTGCAACATGGTGAGATGCATCGTCAGGATCTGAGCCTAGGGCGTCTGCTTGATCATTCAAGTAGCAGAGATGTATTAACACTTTGATGTGTGGCTGCAGGTGCTGGGACAAGTTAGCAGAGCTCTCTGAACAGCCATTAGCAGGCCATGCCGACACAACGGAAGCTGGGTTGCTGGATGAGCTCAGCGAAGAGGGCGAATTGGCAGCTGAGCAGCCGGAGAGTCGCCGTCAGAAGGAGCAGCAAGCATCCAAAAAGTCGAAGAGGGAGCCAATGTAAGCAGCAAGCTCATCTACTGCTATTTATGTCATCTAGTAGGAGTCTTGAACTTCGGATGTGCTGTTCAAAGCAGCAAAGCCAGCCTTTCAGAGGATTGCCACAAGCGGCAGAGGCATTCTATTTGCTCTGCGGTGCTCACACACACGTACACCACTGCAACATGCACGCTTCTTCAATCTTGTTATCATGCAGCAAGTTCAACCTGGAGGTTACAGCAGCGGACACAGCCCCAATCAAAGCATCCTTGCACAAGTCACGGCAGATGCAGCCACATAGAGCAGCAGTCAATGCAAGCCCCGCGGAAGCTCAGCAGCAGCCCAAGGAGCAGCAGGAGTCTGGTGATTCATTCCCTAAACCTGATGCTTCCAAAGGAGCTGCAGCAGCTGTCAAGGGTGCCTTAGCAGCAGCAGTGAGGTCAACAGCAGCAGACGGCAGAGGCAGCAGGGACCATCCTGCAGACACAGCAGCTTTGGGTACAAGGGGTCGAGGAAGACATCAAGAGCAGACCCCTTCTATTGAAAAAGCAGGAGCAGCAGCCGCAGCCGCAGCAACCCTCCTTAGATCACAAGCAGCACATGGCCTGAATGTGCAGCCCAGGGAAAGCAGCAGAGCACCTGCCTCGCACAGGGTGCCTCCTGCAAGGGTTGCTAGTGCCAAACGCAGTCTCGTAGATTCTGCTGCTGCAGCTTCTGGGCCGCGCAACCTTGTCAACAGGGCGTTCCTGGCGATCACAGGTGGCGGCAGGGATGACAGAGCTGCCAAGCGGCAACAGCAGCAACGGCAGCAGCAGCAGGATCAAGGAACAGTCGGCCAGCAACACCAGCTCATGGAACAGAAACAGCGGGTGCAACAGGAGCCACCACAACAGCGGCATATTGAGCAGCAGCAGCAGCAGGAGGATGAGCAGGATGAGCAGGATGAGCAGCGACAGCAGCAGCAGCAGCAGTACAATGAGAAGCGCAGAGGGCGTGTGAGTGTGTTGGATAGGCTAGGGAGTAAAGACAGTCAGGGCGACGCGCAGCAGAGCAGCAGCAAACACAGCGTATTTGAAAGGCTGAGCGGTCTAGCCCCTGGTACCCTGGAGGCTCAGGTCGCTGCGGGAGGGGCAGAGGCAGCGGCAGCAGAGGAGCCTGCAGTAGGAAAACCACAGTTAGATGCTGCAGCAGCAGCAACTCAGCAACCAACACAGCAGTTGCAACAGCAGCAGCAGCAGCAGCAGGGTGTTGCTGGGGTTGCTGATGGCGATGGGCCACGCAGGAGTGTCGTGCACAGGTTGGAGGGCGCTGGATCAGGTGCAGCAGATCAGCAGCAGCACCTTGATCAGCAACAGCCACGGTTGTCCAAGCAGCCTGCGTCTACTATCACAGCAGCCCCAGCCGTGCAGCAACCAACAGCAGAAGCAGCAGCCCAAAGACAAGCAGAGCCCGCTGCTGCACCTGGCACAAAGCGCAAAGCCTCTGTGTCGGCCAATGCAAATGGCGGTACAGCAGCAACGGCCAAGAAGTTGGCAACAGCATCTGCTTCAGGCGCTAAGCCTCAGCCGTCTTCTGAGCTGGCAGCACTGCGTGCCAAGCTGGCAGCAAAGGAAGCAGAAGTGAAGCGGCTGCAGCAGCTCAAGGCTCTGCAGGAAGCAGACGAGCGGTCAGTGGTTGTGTACAATGTAGCCCCTCACACGCCAGAGGCAGTGGTGCGGGCACACTTCGGTGGTTGTGGCCCAATCAGAAGGTGTACACTGCTGCCTGGGCGGCTGCCAGGGCCCAACACACCAGGAGCATACCTGGAATTTGAGAGCAACACTGGGGCGCTAGCTGCCATGGGACTTGCTGGCTCCTTCATGCTGAATCAGCAGATACAGGTGAGTGCTGCTGAGGAGGCGCAAATTCAGAATGTGGCTCTGTCCCAGACACACTCAATGCTGCAATCACATATCGAACCACCATGAATCATCATAACAAGACTGTCACTGCTGTGGCAACCCGCTGCAGTGGCCTCTATGATGCTGTGCTGCTGCCATCATGAGCATCCAACTGGGTTATTCCGCAGTATTGGGTGAGCTGATAAGTTATGAGATATACTCACATGGCAGTTCATCAGCGCAGTGCATGATGTCACGGGCTCAACCTCTCCCACAATCGCTAGCCACATATTTGCATGCTGGCCTGCAGGTAGCGCGTAAATCTGACTACAAAGCAAGTCAGCAGAAAGCAAAGCAGAGCTACGCAGCATTGCGTGCTCAAGCAGGAGCTGTGATTGGAAAGCATTGGAGCAAACCAATTGCAGCGCCCACTACAGCAGCTGTTAGCACCGGTGCAGTAGGGGGTGGAGAACCTGAGAGTCCCACAAGTCTTGGCAGCATGGGGTTGATTGAGTAGCTATTTCAAAGATGCATGGCGTAATGTCATGTTTTGAAGCATGCTGTTGTCTTTTAACATTCACGGGACTGTAACCGCGCAGCAACCTGATGCAAGCATGATGGACGGCAGGCGCATGCAGAAGTGCCAAAATGAACGGCACACACTATTTGTGAGTGCTGCAGTTGAGCTGGCATCATCATCATCGCATCAAACGCAAGACTACATTCAAGTTTTGCAGCGTGACGAGTGAGTTAAAACCCGGTCAGCTGAGGAGATCTTGTCGGAAGCGCAAGCTCATTGTCGCAGCCTGCCTCAGTAAGGTTCAAACATTCTCGCAGTAGATGCGATCAGCAGTTGTTGGCGCTGTCTGAGCAGCAACTGAGACAATCCTTGAATACCATGCTTGCGTTAAAGCCCAAGCCGGCTGTTGCTGGACAGCGTCGAGCTGTCCGAACCTGTGGTGTCACAGGTAATTGAAACTTGACCCACCTGTGACCGCCAGAGTGCCGGCATCAAAAGAAAGCAGATCACGGTCGTTGCCACATGTCACTGCGCAGGTGTCTCAAGGCGCAAGCTGCTGGTTAGGGCATCAGCCACACAAGGACAGGTGACTCATTCAACTGCCTTGCAGTGCACCTCTGTGCTGCCGTAAAGGTCTATACCTGACTTGTCAGTCCACACTTGCTGCAGAAGTATGACTACATCATTGTTGGTGGAGGAACAGCTGGTTGTGTGCTGGCCAACAGGCTGACAGCAGATGGAAGCAAGAAGGTTTTGGTGCTGGAGGTCAGTCGTCTTGCTGCTTTTCCAAGCAGCCTTCTGCTTTCCTGCACGCGGACAAGAAACTATCACAAGAAGGCCTGAGCACACTGTAAAAGTTGGCTCTACTTGCAATTAGTGGCATCCAGCGTGATTACCTGTGTTCGATGGCCGCAGTTGGTGTAAGCAATGCTGATATCACTCCTTTGCTTTGCTGCAGGCGGGTGGCAATGGTGGTGACATGACATCTGTTGTTCCTGCGGGTCTGACCCGTCTCTTTCAGCACCCAACCCTGGACTGGAACCTCTTCAGCCAAAAGCAGCAGCAACTGTCAGACAGGGAGGTCAGTGACACTTATGGCTGCAGTGCTGTGGCTGCTGTGCAGCGGCTTGCTGATATCATGACAGCCATAAGCAACGTGCCTTGACAACATCTGCAGCAGTCAGCCCGCTGATCTTGAGGCAGCAGATGCAGCGCTGCAGCGCTCGTTGCTATCGCGACAAAGGCGCAGCCATTTGGTGTATCACAGCAGCAGCAATCCCACAACCGCTCTGGCACACTATAGACAAGCAGAAAATATCGTCCGAGTGGTATCACTACCAGCAGAAGAGCGGTCTACTGCTGCGCTCCAAGTGACATAGCAGTGATCCCCTTCGGATGCAGGCATGATAGTTACTTGAGTATATTGCAAAGGGATAAGCGCCTATAATGCTCTGGTAACCCTACTGGCATGCTACTGCTGTAGGTGTATCTTGCTCGTGGGAAGACCCTGGGAGGCAGCTCCGCCACAAACGCAACCCTGTACCTGCGGGGCACTCCCTCAGACTATGACAGCTGGGGCCTGCCGGGCTGGTTCTCAAAGGATGTGCTGCCCTGGTTTGTCAGCTCAGAGACCAACAGCAAAGGTGTGTTGTGAACGGGTCGCATTTTGTGGCGTCTGGGCTGACACAACAAGGGGTTGACTGGTGTTGACAGCTATCAACATCAAGGGCTCCTTGCGCTGCATCAGGGTACACCTAGGACAGCAATTGCAAGCCGGATGCCAACGGTTGCAAGCTGCTACAGGGATTGTATGGCATGACAAAGCAATCAACTCACCTTGGATTGATTGCTTTGTGGTGCAGATCTGCAGCTTAGCTGTTGCATGTAGCGTGGCCTTGCCATGCATTCAAAGACATGCAATTGTTATACATGCTGCAGGCAGCTTGAACCCCAGATGTAGCTGAATGCCTGAGCTTTTGCAAATTTTGATGCAGCTGCAGGTGTCTTGCATTTGATACTGCACGCGATTACAGAGCAAGTAACTTCGGGGCCACTCTTAGAGGCTGTTCATGTGGCTTGCTGAAGGATACATCCATCAGCAATATTCCTTTTATTTTTTTCTGTCCTGCAGGTGCCAGCAAGTATCATGGTGACAAGGGACTGATGCAGGTTGAGTCACCTCGATACCAGAATGAACTGCATGGAGCATTCTTTGAGGCAGCAGCAGCAGCAGGTATCAAGGCGAACCCAGACTTTAATGACTGGGACAGGGCACAGGTACGCGCAACAGGACTGGCATCCCATACGCTCTGTGGTTGGTGACATGTGCAGCTGCTTTGAGAGCTGTGCCACTGGTGAGCAATGTCGCACAGATTGCATGTAGTGGCTGTTAAGTGTCAAGAGCATCACCAGCCATGCCTGTCTGATGTAGTTTTTGAACACTGTTTGATATTATCACCTCACTGCAGACTGGTTACGGGGAGTACCAAGTCAGCCAGCACAATGGCCGTCGTGCAGATGCCTTTGCCACTCACCTGAAGCCGGCCTTGGGCAGGCCCAACCTGTCAGTCGTCACAGGCGCCCGCACCACCAAGTTGGCTACAGAGGGCGGTAGTGCTGGAGCACGTGCTGTAGGAGTCGAATATGCTGTTGGTGGCCGCAATGGCACACAACAGACAGGTAGGTGTTGGGTGGGGGCCGCGTGCACCTTGTTGCACGGACTGTGGTGTGGTGCACAAATGGTGGTGTGCGGGTAACCCTACAGAGCATGTTTGTGCCGCCTCTGCAGCATGTATAGCGGCAAGCTTGCGTGGTGACTGTCTGCAGTTGTATATATACAACATTTGTTTTCTGCTGCCCTGTCTCTGTTGTTTGCAGCTGAGCTTGCTCCAGGTGGTGAGGTCCTGCTTTGTAGTGGCACAGTAGCCAATCCCCAGCTGCTGATGCTGAGTGGCATTGGCCCTGCTGACCAGATTGCTGAGGCAGGCATTCAGCTGGTGGCTGACCTGCCAGGTGTTGGGCAGAACCTGCAGGATCACCCAGCAACACTCTGGGCTGCGTTGTAAGTGTGGTTGCAAGCCTGCATAGTAATGCCTTCTTACCTGGCATGTTGATGCGAGGTTGCTAAAGCTGTGCAGTGGTGGGCGCATCTGTCATGACCTGATGTGTGGATATGCAGTCGCTGTTGCATATCCTGGCTGGCAAGGGCCTTTCTTGCCAGCAACTGTTAAAGTTGTCTCGCAGAACGTCAGTTTGTCTCTTTCCCTTTTTCTAGCGTATCACCTGGCTGCGCCTGTAGTCCATCATGCTGGTGTGTAATGGTCTGACAGGTTGAAGCCAGAGCATGACAAGATTGCAGTCACCACTCAACTTTTGACAGATGATGGTAAAATCAAGCTTCAAAACTACCCCAACTACTTCCTGTTTGGTCGTGGGCCACTGGCAACCACTGGTTGTGACCGGGGAGCATTTGTCAACACACGTGGTGAGCTGCAGTGCTGATGCAACCTGGGTGCATGCTGCCGTCACTGTATGTGGTGTAAGGATACTCCCAAGACAGGCCCGGCCAGGCCGTCTCAGAGAGAAATAGCGTTGGTAGCACCAGCGCACAAAGATTCTGCCAGTGGGCCTGAACAGTTCAAGCACAAGGCCATTGCATGACTGCTGGGCCAAGCCCCATTATTGATACAGTGAAGCATGTGGTGTGTTATGTGCACACGCTTCCGCAGGTGATGCGGGTGAACCAGATCTGCAGATCAGGTTTGTGCCTGGGTATGCTCTGGACCCAGATGCTATCCAGTCCTACATCAAGATTGGTCAGCTGAAGGAGACCAAGCAGAAGTGGCCAGCAGGTGTCACCATGCAGCTGTTGACAGTGAGGCCCAAGAGCAGAGGCACAGTGGGGCTCAAGAGCACAGATCCATTTGATCTAGCCAAGGTAGGTGGCTGTGCTGATGGGCAGTCGGCCATGCTTTCAACGCCCCAATGCTACATGTGATATCTTCAACCAGCCACAAACACAACAGACTTTGATAGACAAGCACTCCTTTCACAAGCACTTGCCAAATGTTATGTGCGCTGCATTCAGTGAGTTCTAGGCGTGGCCGTTGGCAAAGCACACACATGTGTTGTTTTTTCTGGCTGCATTTTCTTGTATGCAATTACCAGGTTGAGCTGAACTACTTCACGGACGACGGCTCAGACCTAGCCACACTGGTCAACGGCGTCAAGGTTGCCCGCAACATTGCTGAGCAGTCATCACTGGGCAAGTACCTGAGCCAGGAAGGCTGGCCAGGAGCTGACGTCACTTCTGAAGCAGATCTAGAGGCATACGTCCGCAGGACTGCATGCTCAGGCAATGCACTGACTGGCACCTGCCGCATGGGTCAGGCCCCCACTGACGGCAGCGTGGTCAGCAGCAATGACTTCAGCATGTGGGGCGTGAACGGGCTGAGAGTGATTGATGCTTCCGTGGTACCAAACATTCCTGGTGGTCAGACTGGTGCTGTAACATTCATGCTGGCTGAGCGGGCTGCTGCGCTGTTGACCAAGGGGACACCCATCTCCAACAAGCCTGCTGCGGCTGCACCAGAACCAGCACTTGTTTAAGGGTTTAGTGGGTTTGCAGATTGCAGCCTTACTTCGTTGTTGATGCTTGATAGATGCAGCTGCAGTGTGCTGTGCCCAGTAATCCTGTGCAAATGGGTATGCAAGGACTCATGTATGAGCGTAGCCTGCACATGTGACTTCTGGTGCTCCAGCACTGGCATATTGTTCTGGTAGAGAAATGTCTGTTGTATGTGTAGTTTGCTTCATTGTTGTCGCTTTATCCTGGGCACTGGCACAGTTTGTGGGCTGCACATGCCATACTGTCCTCTGTAGGGATAGCCACAGGGTGAGATGAGGCAGGCATCAGGATGGCAACTTGCAATGTTGCGCCAGCCCAGGGATTGTTATCATCGGTTCCTTGCTGACTCTGCTTGCTGCATAGGAAAGAGCCAAATGCAGTACAGGCAGAGCGCATTCCAACACAGAGCGGTCAAATATGCCTCTGTGTGCTGACGTCATGATGTTTAAGTGCCATTTGCATTTGAGGCACATGGCTTCACTGGCAATGTTGAGTACCTCCAGGGGGCATTATGTGCAGCTAGCCGACCTGGACCAGCATGCAGCGTGTGTTGGTGCACTTGCTGGGTGTTGTATCTAGCAAATGCTTACTGTGTTCTCCAAGGTGTACAGGGCAAGGTTTGTTCTGTGTGCATGCCAACATTGGGCACATGCAAGGGTGACATTCATCACGTCACAACTGTTTTTCCACAGATTGGCCCAGTCTGCATTAGGAAGGAAGGAGGTTACCCTCTCCGGCCGCAAGGCCCTTGCGAGAAGTAGTTGGTGGCTCGGCCACACTGGCACACCAAGATTTAGCCACCCTCAGGGGCAAAAGTGCCGTCACGGCACAAGACCCCACTCAGTCTGCATTGGTATTGTAGACAGTGCCTGACACATACAAGTGAAGAGAGGTATGAACCATCACATGCGTCATGGTGACATATGGCCGCTGGGCCATGAGTATCTTCCATATGGCAGCAGTGTATCATACACATGGCATGACTGTCTTGTACAAGGCACATGTAGAAGAGATAGAGCCATGCAACATTGGATCATTGGGCGGACCGAGACAAAATTAATCACAAGCCCAGCTGGAGACAGCTAGGGTTTAAGGTTGATGTACATCTCACTTGGAAGTCTCTGGATCTATGGGGATCTCACTGAGGCCATGTGAGCCTGTCATGGCCCTGCAGCAGCAGCAGCAGTTTGCAGCTAGGTTATGGCTTTCAAATTACTGCCCTGTATGCCAATGGATGTATGCTGAAATATCAATATGGTTCCAAGGAGTTCAAAAACCCCTTGCATGTGGCTGTGCAGCATTGCTATCGCTGTTGTTGTGCCAACGGAAGCATCGTCGCAGCATTGCGTCGCCTGCACTCGGTGGCAACTGCGTACTATTGCTTTGAACTGAATCAGCTTACATTTTATAATTGGAGGCAACTTGTCCGCTGTTTACGCTGCTAACGCGGAGGCAAAGCGGAGTACAATTGCGCGCTACGCCGTGCACTGTCCAAGGCTGTGGCGGACTTGAGCTCGTTCACTGTTGTGAAGACAGCCTTTTGATTTGCATTTCAAGGTCAATTGCACCGTTCGTGAGAGTTGCCAGGGTTTTGTCTCCAGCTTGGCGCGTGCTAGCGTTTGTTTGAGGGCTGCCAGTCACCAGCTCCTCCAGCAGGGGTGTCCATCCGTCCAGGGTCGCATGCATGCATGCATTGCGCAATGCAAGGTGATTAGTTCACGCACAGGCATATATAAGCAACTAGCAACATGTTTCATAGCATTTCAACTTGCTGCATGGCTCAATTTCTTTTACATGTTACCCTTGCCTTAGTCTCGCCGTTGGACCGCTATGTACTCAGCTGCGCTAGTCACTAGTACTGCTGCCATCTGCCATAAAGTTGGAAGTTATACGAGTGTAGCCCACCCGTTTTATACTTCTGGCCAGATCTATTTGCCTACTGCCTTAGTAAAACTCTTCACCTAGCATATTGAGAGGGGAGGTGTGGAACTGTAATAGCCGGGCCAAGTACAGGCTCATTGGTCAAACGGCGAGACCCTCTGATGATGGACAGCGCAGCAGCTGCAGCCTACTGGGGAAGATGGCAACAGGTCCTGGACACGCTGAGGCGAGCTCGAGTGAGGTCATTTATCATACTTTATTACAGTCTGCAAACAACCCAACAGGCTCATTGGGTATTGCACAATATTTGATCACAGGTGGTATGCACATACAGCAAGCTCATGTAAAAGAAATTAGCCATGCAGCATGTTGAAATGCTATGGCAAATGCGCTGACATGCGTTATGACAGGAAGCTCATGTGAGCAAGCTGTTCAACAGCCGGGACTGGTAGATGGCGGGTACTGCATATGATACTTGGTGTAGGACATCGGTGGCATCTAGATGGCAGCCAGGACAACCCAGGCAGGCACACAGGGTGGCGCCCCCAACGCATGTCAGCGCATTTGTCATAGCATTTCAACTTGCTGCACGGCTCAATTTCTTTTGCAAGTGATGGTGCAAGACACATCCAAGATAGATGGACTGCCAATGCATCCAGATGTTGCGATATGGTTGCCTTAGGTGTGCCCCGTGACCCCAATGCAGCAACAATCAGCAAGACTTGGAGCACCACCGTAGCTGTTGCAAATCAGAGGTCACCCCCAGCCGTCAGACAATGCTTGCACCAAAGCAACGCAACGCACGCACCTACACATCATCAAGCATGCAGACAAGCATCCACCCAACTGATTTCAAGCGCTCATGCTCCGTCAAGCACACGCCATCAACAATACCGCAACATGCTGCTGTCCATAGCTGGAAATATGCATGGATCAAAAATAGTCACAAGGCACACATAACCCACACAAAACAAACACAAATAGATGTACAACTTTGCACTGTGCAAAGACAGCTGGTAGACAAATCTTGCCAGGCAGCCCTTTAGGCTTGCATGAGCAAGGAATGGGGTTGCAAGGCAGCCCTTTAGGCTTGCATGAGCAAGGAATGGGGCGATGCACCCAAGCTGACACCATGATGCACCACTTGCTCCAAAACCTTTCAATGATGCTGAGACAGGTTGACGCATATAGCATGATGGCACTCGCCGACTGCCTCGCTGATACTCCCCCATTCTAGAGGTGCGCGCAGATCTGCCATTGCTGCTGTTGACCATCACATCACTTCATGTCACCCTGTACAAAGTGGATTGAGTTCACTGGGTAGATTTGATGCGCGGGGCCGATGGCAGTAATGCTATGGCGGCAAAGTACTGATTATTATTATGTCACCCTGTACATCAACACCCCAGCTATAAGCGCAAGTAACCACTGCTGGGAGGGGGAAGTCTTCAGGGCACTGCAATGCGTACTGCTGCCCGGCGGATGGCTCACTCTCCATGCCCCAGCACAACTCAACCTTCTGCTGTTCATCCAGGCCCAGCTGCTGCTTCAAGAAGCTCTCAAAGGCCTCAAATGTGGTGCTGTGTAAGTACAGGTCGTAACGACGCACTGTCTTGCGAGTGCGGGGACTGTCTGTGCGGTAGATAGTGACTGTCTCTACCAAAGCATCCTCCAAAACCTTGCTGATGTCTGGATCAACAGCCCTGGTGGACTTGTTCTTTAATGCCTGCGAGGCAATGTTTGCAGCAAGCAGCAGATCCCATGGTGAGCAGCAAATCTCATGCGGCTCCTGCTTGTAAAAGAAATGTAGCCATGCAGCAAGGTGAAATGCTATGCTGCTTGTGCTGCAAGCACACACCAGGCAACTCATGCGCATGTGCGTGACAGTGTTGCATGTTGCACTGCAAATGTCAGCCAGCCTCAGTGGAGGTTCTTGCTGCTACTAGTAGTAGTAATAATCAGCTCCTTGCAGCAATACAAATGTCTGCCACTTGCTGCTGTCATCCTGCCAGTCAGCCTCCATGTGACAGCCACAGTGGTGCAAGTAACTATCAGAGGCGGGTGTTGAACGTGGTGTACTCGGCCTGACTCAGACTCTGACCGTAGGATTGGGGTATATCAGACGATAGTTGTAGCGGGCCTTGGTTGATAATATTAGAAAATTTGGATTGTTACCAAGATTGTGGTCCTGAGGTCAAGAGCCGGTCTATCATTCCGCCTACGTTGCAAGGCCTACGTAGTTCTTTAGTCATAACAGGCAGTACAATGCTGACCTGTCATAATAGCTCGTAAGAGAGCTGTAATGTGTCCAATAAATATGTAATCATTATTTCAGTGTCATGTAACGGTGCCCGTTACAGATCTCCCCCCTCAAGTCACTTGGCTGTCCTCAGTCAAGTAATCTTCTTTGTAGAGATCTAAAGTTAGCAAGAGCTTACTGCTGAGCAAGTATGCTGAACGCGCCGCAGGGGCTGTGCACATGGGGTTGTAGAATAGTTGATAGCCACCCTCATACCAACAGCTGTGTTGCGGGGAGTCTACATAGCATATCAGAGGGTAATATTCGTAAGTCTACCTCACGTCACTTGTTGTTGAGAGAGTTTGGTTGCCATGCTGTTGTCAGGAAATGGTTTATCTCTATGCTAGGGTTGTGGAACAGGGTGGCCTGTGAGGCTCCAGGGCAAGAGAGGCGTCGGAGAAGGATGATGATGCG
>JABEVS010000189.1:104652-118323 GCA_018290735.1 Coelastrella sp. MACC-549 | reverse complement strand
ACTGGTAGCGGAAACAGCTCCCTGGGGTGTCAGAACACCACCGATGCACACTGTCAGTTGTCGAATGCATAGCTTGTCTACTTGGCTATCCATTGCGATGGCAAAACGGCTGTGAAAGTGGCCGGTGGGAGTGTTTCATGAGTAAGCGTAAAAATTCCGGCATTGCTGTGGCGAAGTGCCTCTCTATAGGGGGTACCCCCTTCGAATCCATGACCTGTGCCTTTTTGCCCTTGTACAACACGCCAAAGTCCTCAACTTGCAAAGAGTCATTTGGTGACAGTGCTGTGGAGATGAGCACATGCTCAACTGCTTGCTTGCTTGCATGGCTTCCTTGTAAAAGAGATGGAGCCACTGGCGACATTGCTTGTGCGCTCTCGTGATGGTCAGGCCAGACTCCAAGAGCACTCATCTGGCATTCGCTTCTTACAGCTGCTATGGTGGCACAGCTGCACATGGGAAGGGCTGCCACAGCACGGTTGCTGCAGGCAAATGATATCAGCAGAGCTGCCAACGTCTGCTGCAGGATGATAATCATGCGAATGCATGGATGTGTGGTACACGCTGTCGCAGCTTGTCCTGATACAACACCCCTTGAAATCAAGACTGCTAGTATGTTGCATCCAGCCACTCATGCAGCGAGTCTGCGGCATTCTGCCATCTGGTGTCCAGCATCACGTCGTGAGCCATGTTCGGCAGCAAGACAGCCTTGGTGTGGTAATACCTACAGCAGTCAACAGCAAGCAGACGTGTCAGCAGCCGACCATAGCCAAACTGTCAGGCAGCTCAGATGGACATGTGGGGAGCCACACTATTTGGCAAACACAGTGACCACTCAGCAAGCATGTTCAGCACTTGCTTTGCCACACCAGGCTTGCACAAGCTATGTCTATTCTTCCACAGTGTATTGGCAGTATCAAGCCCTGTAGCTGGCACATATGTGCACACTGGAATGGTGATTGATACTGATAAGGCTTGTGAATCACACTACAAGCTGGACAAATTGAGTCTGCAATGCAACTGCAATTGTATAAGATTATGTGACACAGTGGCAGCAGCCCCATGGCTTGCACTCCCAGTCCTTGCAAACATGACACACTGCGCTTGCATTGCACATGTTTCATGAAATCATTGATAAGGCTCACTGGGCCAGGCAAAACCCAACAATTCCTGTAGTATCAGTCTCATGATTGTTGGAACAGCTGTGGAGTTATACTCATGGTGATTTTTGACCTGTCACTCACTCTGCCAGTTCCTCCACCGCTTGATCATCCAGCACTTTGTCATCCTTGGCTCCTAACACAAACACAGGCGGATGGTCGGCAGGTGCCGGGGCCAGCGGGACCTGTTTCTGCATGTCGCGCAAGTCAAGCAGGCGTGTGGGACTGCACTCAGCCAGCAGCTGCTGGTACCTGCAATGCAGCCATAGCAGCTGCAGTGCTGTAGGTGAACACTCAAGCAGCACCATTCACAAGGTCAGCAAATGGTCAGTGACAGCAGCCCAAAGCAGCAGCATTAGTGTATAGTTGACATTGATGCACAGATTGCCATTGCCATTGACCACTGATGATGGCATAACAAGTCCATGCTACACAGTATGATGCCGAATTGGCTTGGACGCTCTCTATGTAGGCAGCAGATGCACTGCACCAGGGCACACTGAGCAGCTTTGCATGCATGTGGAGGGCACAACACCCAGGTGTTCTGACTGCAGTGACCTCAACCATAGGAGGCCTCAGGCACTGAGGTGCATGCCATGGGATGCAACATGTGCCTCCAGCTAGCTCACCTGGCTGCATCAGCCTGAGGCAGGTCATCTGAGAAGAAGGTGTACTTGGCCTCCTCAACGCTCTTGGCAAAGGATTTGCCTACAAATGCCCTGCAGTGCAAATGACATCAAGACCAGCAGCTGCGAGGAGTGCGCAACTGCTGCCAACAGGATGAGGTAGGAACAGCACAGGACGGAGCCAACTAGGGCACGTGCCTCGACAAAGCAGCAGCACGTGTTGCAGCAAGATTGAACCATGCTGCTGATAGTCGCCAAAGTGCCCTGCTGCATGAGGAAAGCAAGCAAGGCCGCACCATGTGATTTTCCAGCTGAGCCAGAGGTCCCTCTTGAGCCACCTCATAACCAGCGCCTGGTTGCCAGTTGGAGGGACACTGGCCAGCAATGCAGCACCAGCCAGGCGTGGGTAGGAGCCGAAAGCAGGAGGACTGCTGCCGCTGCCATTGCCACTGCTGCTGCTGTGGCTTGCTGGGGCAGATCCTAGGATGTACCTGAAATGAGTCCAAGTTTCAGCTTAGAAGGCAACAAGGAAATGAAGGAGGCATGTGTTGTCAAGGGAGTGACTACTCACTGTGTCTGTGCTTAGGTAGATGTGATGTGTAAGTCACTCACTGCTAGGCGCATGAGTACCTCAAAGGTAGCACAATGTGTGGGTCCCCCACAACAGCCACATGCGGTGGACTCTCATGTTGTGACACATCATGGGTCCTGATTGATGCTCCTGGCAATGAGGGAATCAGAAGCTTAGGATCTATGCCCTATGATGTCCTCGTGCCAGGACAAGCCTTTATCACTACATGGTGACACTCACCTCTTGCTATACAAGCGAGTGCCATGGCATGCCCTGTCAGTGGCTGCAACCAGTACGCAGGGAATGGTGATAATATGACTGTGGATAGTTGCTATCTACATCTTTCGTTCAAGGCGCTGTGCTTGCACCTCGAATGAAGGTGATGCTGCTGCGCCGGTGCATGCTGCACGTTGCTTACATGCTGAAGTACCTCTCACTTTTGTGCAATCAGGCCTCCAAAAGAGTGAGCCACCATGACAGGTGATGCCCCCATCTGCTGCACCACCTCTGCCAGATCAGCCGCATGCGTGTCCAAGGTTCCTGCTACACTCAGGCCAGGCTGGCGGTCACTGTTGCCCTGGCTGCGCAAGGATACCGCCCAGCTGTCATAACCAGCATCTGAGAAGTAAGGCTGAAACTTTTCCTGCATGTATATCATTCCACGAAGCAAAAAAGCCCAGAAACGATAGGATCAATAGCAGATGATGACTTGACTGTACAGGCAAAACTATGTCAACCACCTCAGTGGTATCAAGCGGTCCAACATCGTCCCCAGTCACTCATGGTAGCTCAGCAGGCAGTTGTGTGGAAAAGGCCATGCTTGCTGTTTCAAGGAACACAACATGATGTACCAGTGGATTCTAGGGGCTTCATGCGCCACTGACAGCTGGCGGTGCGCACAACTGGCACAATCACTGGGGCAGCTGGCAGCTGCCCCAGCAATGCAGAAGTTGGTGAACTCACTTGCCAACACCAAGCAGCGTGGTACGAGCCATGCACGAACAACAGTGGGGGCTTAGTCGTCAGTTTCTGCGGACATCAAAAACCATCAGCGTTTTGAGCACTGAGCATTGCCAGATCCAGATCCTGCCTGCTGTTTGATGCCAAGGCATATTTGCATTGCAGCTAGCAGCTCTGTGAGCAGATCACCGACCTTGTTAGCCGAGGATGTAATGACTTCTAGTCTTTGTCCATTGCTGAGCTTTACGGATTGCGATGTGGCCAGCATTAATACGGTACTGCGATTGTCAGGATACTGCTCACACAATGCACGTATCTACGCTGTGAATCTGGCTATGACAAAATATTTTCATACATAATACACTCGGCAAAGTACGATATCGTAGGAAGTATCAGAGGACAGTATGTTATGCCGTCCTTGCAGTCGCTGTGTACACGCTGGATTTTGCTCATTGAGACCAGCACTGACAATGGCACCACTCTGTTGAGCCTCTGCAACTGAGTTCATGTAAGATTCTGACATGAAATACTGTCGCAGCGGTCCATCAAGCAATCCCAGCCAAGTTGCCCGCCTCCATGGTCACATATTGACTGTGCCCCCCGTGAAGGGCTGAACACTATGTGCTCCTGATGGCACATGGGCCGAGCTCAACGGCTGAATTCATGACCTCAATGCCTTGATAAAGATAAATCATAAGCCAATGCTGCAGCTGTCTTGCTTCGGGAACTGGCAGGAGACTCATAGTGGCGGTGACTTGAATGAGGAGGATGACGTTGTCATACTGCTGACCACTTGCCACTGATAACGTTGATTATCTGTGCTCATTTAACACTGTCATGCCGATACAACCCACAAACGACAACTCAACAACAGCAAAACAGAACGGACTGAACCAAAACTGCCATAGAAACATCTGGGTGCACAGACACAGATCCTGCCAGAATCTGCAGCATTGCACGACACATACAGAAGTGACAGTTGCAGTGTGCAACGGCCACAGAGCACCAGACACATAACCCACAAGAGGTGCAGTTGATACAACATACTGTGCAGAAAATATACAGCAACTGCTGAAAGCTTGCCGCAAAAGACATGCTGGTTTGCTGCATGCTGCATAGTTTTACTTCAGGGGAGCTGCAGCCAGGGCAAGCCCAGCGTACCTCCTCACTTATTGTGGATGAGAGCTTGCTACTTCCATGCTAGTGTTATGCTGCCCCCGACCCTGGACGACTATTTCTCCGCCGGTGCTGCCAATGCACGCGTGGCCATAACTGATACGCAGGAGCAAGGCATGTTGAAACCTGCGAGCATCAGAGGCAATGCAGATGAGTAGATGCCGAAGGTGCGCTGTAGACAGCCGCTGTTGGACTGCTGTCTGTGACAGTATGGGGACCGGATATACCTTGGCTACTGCATTGCTAGTGATACAAGAGGTGATACAGCACTGTTGCTGATGAAGGCTTGCTCGCTGAGAATCTAAAAAGAAGTATAGAACTGCAGGGGACACTAACAAAAATGGTCAAGCTGTTGCTGAAGGCTTACTGTACACTTACTGTGTTGACACAAACTATGACGTAGCTGGCTACAAGTCTCTTACCTAGTCATCATACACACGGCACTCATCGGCATCAGGGTTATCGTCGCAGAACTGCTCTAGTGGGTCGTTGGAAACGGGATCGTTGGCAAATGCAACCTTCTTGTGTGCAGCTGCTGCTGACAACTCTTCAACGTTGTCCCACCTGCACGAAGCACGCAAATAGGCATACTTTACTTCCCCTATTTGCATCTTCGAGAAGAACAAAATCTGATCGGCGCAGCCTTGTTTCGTTCGCTGAACCGAATGTGTAAACTCATGAACAACGATGCGCCTATATCATGCTGCGATGTCTGTCTCTCTAGGTGTGCCAGTAGAGGGCACAACCACCAGTCTCGACACTCTGCTTGCACAAGCTCCCTCGCCCGCAAGGTTACTCACGCAGCAGCGCAGTGGGCAGCATCATTATCAGCACAAGTCTCGTTTGCAGTCTTGATGGCCTCCTCTACCTTCTTGTCGATCTGCAACAGGACAAAGAGTTTCGACGATGGCCCTACTACTACCGTGACGAGCACACACGGGTAGCAGCTCTTGCCTCTGTCAGATCAGCCTTGGTAGGATGCGTAGAGCTGCGCATGATAACAACTCGCGGGGCCCTGCGAGAGCTGGGCACAGAGACCCTTGCTGACAAGCTTGTCTTGTTCAAGCAGAACTGCATGGTTGCTAATGTGTGCAATAAAAGAAAACACTGTCCACAGACAACAAGATCGCAACCGAAAGCGTGGCAGATTGTGCAGCGAGGGGCCTATAATATGAGTCGGAAGCGTGGCAACTGAAAGGGCATGGGGGTGCGCGGTATAGAGTACCTCTTTCTCTTCTCTCGACAGCCTTTTTGCCTTTGGATTACAGGGCAGCAGCTGTCGTTGCAAAAGCACACGGCAAGATATGAAACTCCCTTGCAGCACATGGCTGCGTCAAGTGCACGTTGTCAGTGCCAATATCTCTGGGGCATAGTGGCCACTTATTTCAGGTTTCGTTGCGTGTAACGAATACTATTCAAGTGTTCAAAACATTGTGCACGCAGCACCGTTTTGAGGCAGGCGAGCACAGTTGACACATTTCATTAGCAGCAGATCTGAGTCTAGACTTCAGACCACTTTAGTCCCATCCAATACTACAGCGGCATTGCTGTGCGGAGCCCTAGCAGCTGCAACAGACCTGCAGCTGTATACTGGGGGTACGTAGCTGACAGGATCTCCACAACCTCCGGCAGGTTGTCTACTTTCAACACTCTGTCCGGTCATCAGGGGCCCACGATAATCAATGGCCGGCAGCAGCAAAAGCAGCAGGCAGTGTGAGTCATTCAGGGCATTTGCTTCGCTCTCCCAATATTTGGGGCAGACTGCACATGGAGGTGCACTGCAACCACAGTGTGGTTGAGAGATGTGTATTCTGCTGCAATCTCGGCCAAAAGCATCTTATTGGACAGGCTCAGCTGCGCAGGCAATGGCATGCAACACTGGTAATACCAAGAAAGTGCTGATCATGCTCCTGAGGGGTTATGGCCCCAGCGGTCGCTGCCAAATACCACAGTATGCAGCAAGTTGCCCGCCCTGAGCACAAGCCAGCATCCCTATTTCCAGCCTGTTGCACAGCTGCATCGCTGCAGCAAATCTCACCCATTTGCTGGCAGCAACAGATCTTAGACAAACAAACAACTGCTGAAGGCTCCTGGTGCCTGTCAATGCTGTTGCTGCTGAGCAGGTGTTGCACACATATAGCATGCGGCATCATGTATAGAACAGCAGCTGGAACAGGTGCACTGCTGCAGCACAAGATCACCTGAAGTTTGTATAGGCACGTTGAAGCCGTGTCTGGGTATGCCCTGTTGTTTTTGATGCATGCACTGCTTCTGGCTGATGATACTTCTGGGTAGAGGACCCTACACATTTGGCAGCTGTTGCTGAAGACTCTGACAACCCGCTGCTGCAACTGCCATTACTATCCTCCAATACATCCATCATTCTTTCTCGGCACTGTATATACAGCAGGTACAACAGCAACAGTGGAGTATATCTCATCGTCTAACTGCCTTTCCCAGCTGCTGACATCCGGCAATAGTGCCTGGGTTGGTGGGGTGTATGCCAGTGCATCGAGATGCACATCGCACGGCTGCAGCAGAGCCAACACACTGTGGCATGCCTGGCTGGCATAAGCGATTGCTGTCAGCGGCAGCACGCAGCAGTCAGTACGCTTGTTCCAACCAGATTCCCATTATGGCTTGCTTGCATGTCTAGGGCCTCTCAGAGGAACTAGAAGTCAGTAGCAGGAGGCCATCAGTTTTGCAACCTGTTCCCACTGCTGTCTCAGAAGCACTGCTGACCACGCAGCAGCATGGTGCAATCCTATGGCCTTTCATGAGTGTATACAGTCAGTGGAGGCAGTGTCTGCCTACCTTTCTGCCTGAGGCATCCACATCCACACAAACAGTACGTGCCAAGTACAAGTACTGAGAAACATCCTCATGGTCACCTTCCAGCAGGACCAAGATTAAACTCTGCCAGAACAACAACCAGCCTGTGGTAATGCAGCAGACGACCAACGGACCAGACAAATAAGCACTGAGCCTGGGCCTTTGCAAAGCTTCCTTTGTGTCAGCAGCACCGTGCTCAAATGACAGCGTCAGAGGCTGCTGCATCAGCATACTTGGCCCTCCCCCCCTGTGATGCACGTGCACTCACAAAGTAGCAAGGTTTGCTCCGATGTTGCGAATAAAAACCTCTTGCAACCATCTTTGCTTGTGCGCCACCTGTCCGCATGTGTACAGCGTGCCACTGACTAAACTTGTATGTCTCTATTGCTGATGTCAAGTCAGCAGCAGTACATGTCACCAAGTGCTTTGCGGAACACTCTTACACAATACATGACACTGCAAGCCATTCTGCATCCCGCAAATGTTGCTGCATCATGCTCACCTGTGAGGTTCAGCTGAGCTGCCCACTGTTTAATGGATTTGCTGTAGCTGGCTCGAGCGCGCATGTGATCCAGTCTCAACAGTACCCGGCGCAGCTCTGTGCCTGCAGTACCGTGTCTGTGCAGCTGCTGCCAGGCATCATCATTGTCTGGATGTAGGCTGGCTGCTGAGCTATACTGCTGATGCTGGTGCTGCTCCTGGCACCACTTGTTCAGTTCTTGTGTTAATGTGTCAGCAAGGACATGCAGACATTCACTGCCCTGAGTACACAGTTGCAGCAGCAGGAAGGAGACCTACTCAGACTCTGTTGACAAGAGCAGCAGTTGGCAAGAGCAGCAGTTGCACGTCCCTTCATTACCCCCTCATGGCTGTGGCAGTGGCTGACTGGTGCCATACAACTTGCTGAAAGTGAGGCATGCTGCGGTGTGCCTATGCAGCTCATAGTGCAGCTCAGCCATCTGCACTGCTGGAGATGCTGGCATTGCACTGCTTGCACATACCTCTGCCGCGGCTGCCTGCTGCTGTAAGAGCTGAGTGAGGTGATCTGCGGCTTCACGGGGGAGATTGGCAGACGTCACATAACAGGCTGCCGCTGCTGATGGGTACCCCGGGGGGAGAGTGAACACCAGGGTGGCTTGAGCACTGCAGCAAATGAATTGACGTAGCGCATCTAGAGACATACTGCTGCATCAGCCAATGCTCGGGCGCACCTGTTGTGACTACCTGTACATGTCAAAGTGCCACTGCAGCTGCTACGACCGTGGGACTCATGAAAAGATTTCAAGTCCTGAAGCCCAAGAACCTACTGTCTTTGCAGCCATTCATGGTGCAGCCGGCCAGCGAAATGCGACTTGAGATTCATGATTGTTTAGTTACCTGCTGCTGCCCAGTAGCTGTCAGGAGCGCAGCTTCTTGATAGCATGGCGTCAACTGTACAGAAGGAGTTAGAAAATGAAACTGATAATGTGGAGGTTGCAGGCATGTGCGTGCGCAGCCATACATCGCTCAAGCTACCACCATAGATGGCCTGGAGAGCCACAAGTTCGTCGACCTTCCTTTCGGAGCTTTCTACGTTCATTATATTATATACTGTACAGAATATTATTATTTGTCTAGCTTCCGCTGCAGAGTGCTCAAACTGAACTGCCAGGACACACAACACACTAGCGAGAAGTTTATTATGCCTCCACGGTGGCGTAAATATTATTCTGTAGGCTGGTTAGCATGATATGTTGACCCTCAAGTATTCCTAATTCAGTTCAAAACCAGTTGCACGTACAACTGTCCCAGGCTGATCGCAAGGACATCGTCTGAGCCTCGTAATCTTATTAATTTGACAGACTATGACAAATGTTTTAGCAGAAAACATCTGTAACTCAGGTATTCAGCAAGTTCGACTTCAACTGTACTTGATGCAAGTGTGGGTCGCAGTGCGGCCATATTGTTCGCAGTCCTCATGCATGCCATATTCACGTTGGATTGCCTATTTTACAAGATGTTGTTGACTTCCTGCAGCTCCAGGGCGTACCATGTCCCCTGAACTTCTTTGGCTTTTTGTTGCGACCTTGAAGATGTGATCGTGTTGCCAGGATCGTGTTGTGGACTCTTCTTGTTGCTTACTGATATTAAGACATCATTCAGGTCTCTGGGACCTTCGGGCTGTTAAAGGCTCCTTCGGTTACATATTTCCACTCCACAGGCGAGCACAGTAGATTGTTGGTTTATTCAGCACTTGTTATGTTGCATGAGGTGATCATGTGCGCGCGGTTGCCAAGCTTCGCAGCACTGACCTGCCAGCGACCTGCGGGTTGCTCATCGTCGTACAGCGCAGCCTGCCATGCATACAAACAACAAGTCATATGTATTGTTAATGTACAGGTGAGACAGCAACGCGATGTCAGCGACTATTGTGCCGCTGCTGGCTTCAATGCTCTTTGGTCTTGCTGCCGCTCAAGGCACTTGGACCACGGGCATCGCCACTTTTACGGGTGTACCACAGGTGAGCGTGTGGTTGGTCATGGCTTGACAGGCGGATGCGCACTTGGATACAGAAATATGCTTGGCCGATCACAGGTCCCGCAAATTGTGAAGTAGCGGCAGCGGCTATCACAGCCCACCACACCGCACAAATCATAATGTAATCACTGCCTCATGGCCAAAGCTTACATCACTGGGTGCGGGGCCCGCTTGTGGCAATACCAGCCCCAATATGTTGTTGGCACCTGGCACTCCGAACTTGCTGCATAGTGTCATCCTTAACCGCTATCGTGCCTTGATGTTGCAGGGAACTGCAGTCGCAGACTTTAACGCAGCAGCTGTGAAGAGTGTGCCAAATGCTGCGTGTGGCTATGGCACTCTCACTGCCACCCAGTACCCAGGGTAAGTAGAATGTAGATATTGCGGCAAACATCAGTACATGCTTGTGAGTGTGGCATTGTCAGGGTCGTCCTCATGTTGTGATGACAGGATACCTGTAAACCACAACATTTTGTACAAGCACAATTTGTACAAGCACTTGAGTCGACATAATTACAAATATAGCTGTACCGTACAGCTATGCAGTGCAGTCTCAGGATCACTCAACTGCTGGCCAGCATGCCATCTAGCTCACCATGGCCTTTGTCTGTTTCATTTGCAACGTAAGGAATGGGCAACACAGAACTAGTGGGAGCTTGTATATGCTGCCAGCCTGTGCAAACACTCTTAGACATTTTTCGCATGTCCTGCAGTTTTCTCCTTGCAAGTGTGAGCCCCAAGAGCGCCATCAGCCAGGGGCCCCAGAAGGGTTGTGGAACATGCTTGGAGGTGAAGTGCACTGCTGAGGTGAGCTGCAACTAGTGAGGACTATGACAGAACCTGCTGGCCACAGAAGGATGCAGCAGGTTGTCATCAGGCTGTGAGAGGCACACCTCACAGGTGTTGTGCTGTCAGGGCTGTGTCTGCCTGCATCATGGAGTGCTGTAAGCAATGTATGTTGTTACTGCTATCGGAGCATAGCTGAGGGTGTTTTGACCTCAGTACACCGTCCTTTTACATGGAATGATGCAAGAAGTTGTCAGTTGACCCGCCTGCTGTGAGTCTTCACAGCATTTAATCATCACAGCTGCCAGTGTTGATCAGCATATGGCAATGGCTTCGTCCACTTTGTAAGAGTTGTACGCACCTGATCATATTGTTCTACTGCTTCTACTGCTGTGCTGCAGACATGTGACAACAACACCCCTGTGACTGTCATGGTGTTTGACAGCTGTGTTGAGTGTGAGGCAAACCAGATCAACCTGTATGCCACCGCCTTCAGCAAGTTTGCCCCACTAGATGTCGGCCGTGTGGGCATCCAGTACAGGCAGGTAAGGGGGAAGGAGCAGGTTGTGCTCCTTGTGAGCACAGATGCTATTGCAGGACAGTTGGCCGGAGCCTCAGAATCCTCTAGAAGTAGGAGTGCTCATACGAAGCAGAAATATTTCAAGCATGCAAGCATGCACATCTACAGTCAGTAAAGGTCTGTGGGCTTTGCATGATCCACAAACCTATGTGCAGGAGATCTTGCTGTTGCTGCGTGGACCTGCTGAATGGTCAATATGCCCTTTCCTGCTACGCACCTCTTCACTCGTCAACTTGACGATCTTAGAGCGTCATCAAATAAATACCTTCTGCTGGTCCCTCACAACTTGCTGGTCACAGGTTGCCTGCCCTGCCACTGGTGGCATCATTGTCCACATTGAGACCTTCAGGCCCGACAAGGGTGGCTACGTCAAACTGTCACTGCGCAACATTGCAGGAACAGGAGGTGTCAAGTCAGTGTCATTCAGGGTAAGAGGCAGGTCATATGGCAACTGCCACTGTCACCTGCAACACGCGCTGTTGCAAAATTACTAACCTGAAAGCGCAGACCATAAGCTGAGATGCACGTCAGGTGGCCAGAAGGCTCATTGCTGCAGGAGTTGTACAGCTTAGGGTCTCCTAAAGGAACATACATATTTTCCAAAACTGTTGTGCATCCATATCCTGCAGACCACTGGCACTACTAACAACTGGCGGGCACTGAAGAACGGTTATGGTGCCGTATGGGAGGGCAGTCAGCTGCCAACCCTGCCCCTGGACCTGCAGGTCACAAAAGCAGATGGGACTTCAGTGGTGCTCAGGTAAGGAGGGGGGGCCGTTGGAATGCGGCTCCTGGTTTGCTGTGCATGCTGATGATTGTGTATGTGGACTCCTTTGCCCCTTGCCTGGGACGGATGCACGTGCGCAATATGCATCCCCAAGGCAGACAATGTACATAAGTCTGCATTCAACCATCACACTGGCATGTGGTGTGCTGCTCAGTGCCGTGGTGACTTGCGCCAAGTAATTGAGTCGACCCATCACTCAGTAGAAATTCCTGCTATTGTCTGCTGCCCTGTTTCTTGCAGTGGGGTTATCTCCAAGACCACCACCGAGTCCAGTGATGTGAAGGGAGCCACCAACTTCAAGGCATAAAGCATCCGGAGACAAGATTAGCCAAACATGGGCCAAGCTCCACAGCTGCAGCGGCAGAGGAAGAGCCACATAGTCATGCGGCAGGCCTTTTGCACAGTGGAGGATTGAATGTCGGTGTGCTGCTGTTAATGATTGCCCCTCATGCAGTCTTGATACGCTGCAGCAGGCACAGCATAGTGGAATACAGTCATAACATGCCATCTTCAACAGAGTCATTGGTTCTTGATAAGTAAACGTCTGATAGGACATGAAATAAACAGCAGCTATATAGCTGTATATACAGATTAAATGTCTGTGTGCTGCTGTTAATGATTGCCCCTCATGCAGTCTTGATACGCTGCAAAAGGCACAGCATAGTGGAATACAGTCATAACATGCCATCTTCAACAGAGTCATTGGTTCTTGATAAGTAACGTCTGGTAGGACATGAAATAAACAGCAGCTATATAGCTGTATATATACAGCCTTGGTTGAGGGCTGCAAAGGGTTTTATCACCAACAGTGCATGCACCAGTGGCTTCTAGAGCTCAAGTACATCTGATGTATATGACGTGTACCACAATGGCACAAGGTCACCTGTTCTGTGACTTCACATTCTACTGGCACCTTCTGAGGCTCCCCCCCCCTTCCCCTGTTAAGCCTTTGTAGATCTCTGAGTCAAGGCTGGAAGAGCTTCTTCTTTACTTGAAGTCTGCATTTGCAAAATCTGCCCAAAACAGCTCATTAAACCTGCACAACCTCAGGGCGCCTCAGGCGCATAGTATGTGAAATATAATGAGCCATGGAGCCGCTGCACTGAGTATGTAAAAGAAATTGAGCCATGCAACAAGTTGAGATGCAATGGCAAATGCACTGACATGCGTGGGGGCCGCCACCTGGGGTATGTGTTAGATATCATGGATGCACCAGACAGTATAGCTGGCTGATGTGGGTGGGCACAGCTGGTACAGTGACTCAATGCATGCCATGACTGACTGCCGCAGTCAGTTGTTTGTTTTGTGTCTGTTACAAGGGGGTGGTCTCTTGATGACCAGCTAGCTCTGCTGCTCAGGTCTCAGTACTGTCAGGCCAGTACTGCCCCGGCCAAAGGTCAACCAGGTTGACCAATGACACTCACTGTCTCACACCCAGCCAGGACAACACTGTCCAACAATCCACCAGTTGATTTGTTTTGTGTCTGAGCTATAACATGAGACAGCCGAAGCAGGCACAAGCATCATACCAGAGTGGCGCCCCCAACGCATGTCAGCGCATTTGCCATAGCATCTCAACTTGTCGCATGGCTAAATTTCTTTTACACTGCCCTCGTGGTGTAGTGGTAGCATATCGGCCCGATAGGCTGGAGACCCAGGTGCGAATCCTGGCGGGGGGG
>JABEVS010000189.1:60840-95034 GCA_018290735.1 Coelastrella sp. MACC-549 | reverse complement strand
ATGAGTAAAGGAGAAGGTGCATGAAGCCTGCCCACTAACCGTGGCCCAGTTGCAAAAAACAGAAATTCTAGTCCCCCCCCCTATGGGGGCTTTGGGAGGGAAAAGATTTCAAAACCCAAAAAAAAAAGTAAAGCGCGCGGGTTGGGGGGGGGGGTGTAGGTGCTTTTTTTTGAACTAGTAAAGCCCCGGCCACCCCCCCCCCCCCCCCCCCTCCAGCAGCAGCGGCAGCAGCATTGTATGAATTGTCGTATATATGTTGGGATTAAGCATGAATTGAACCTGTTGATGTTCTGTACCAGATGCATCGGTGATTGCTCTGCTGTCACAGAAAAGACACTTGCAGCACAATGCCAGACAAACAGTAAATGTTTCTTCACTGTGAAGATCATCATACCACCAACTTTTTCATTGTGAAGTTCTGTGCATATGAATAACTTATGGCATGCCCTCGATATTAATGTTCATGCGTTAAACTGCACAGCATGCATGCTCTGTCACTCTGAAAGGGTTGAGTCCATGGACTACACTTCGAAACAGCTACACTGTATGTTTGCATATCTATTTATATATGCATACTTCATGCATGCTAAAGACACACATACTTACAAATTCTCCATGAGTGTGTCATATCCATATTCCATGTCCCTCATGAACCACTCTCCACCCAGCATGGTCCAGCCCTCCGCCTGCCACTGGGCAGTGAGGGCAGGGGGAGTGGCAGCAGCAGCAGCAGCAGATGCTGCATCAGGCCAGACCCACAGCAGACCCTGAGCTACCTACAGTGCAGTTCATCAAGTAAGACTCATCATGTCTGGAACCCCTCATGTCTTTAAACCCTCAAAATCATGTCTAAGACATCTGGAGCCCCTCATGTCTTTGAACCCTCAAAATCATGTCTAAGATATACCCACTGGAGTGTCTGCTAACTGATTAACCAGGAAGCAATTGAATGATTCAAAGCAGTGGTGGGAGATATGACAGCGACAGCAGCAGCAGCAACAGCAGCAGCAGCAGCAGCAGCAGCAGCAGCAGCAGCGGATGCTACAAAGGACAAGCCCCCTAGATCATATTACATGAACAATAAAAACCAACAACTAAGAGATTAATGATCAAAGCATGGGCTGAATAGGTACTGTGGACAGGCGATACAAGTTCTATGACTGGCAAATAAGCCCTGCATGAGCCATGTGGCAGTATGCAGCAGATGAAAGCAGATGAACAGAAAGAACGTTCTGCCATGTGCCGAGCAATGTGTTTTGTCATTGTTCTGCTGCAGTACTGTCCCCACCTGGGCCGGGTACCTGACAGCACATGACTTCCTGCTGCTGCAGGCCGTCTTGAGTGCTGCTGCATCACCAATCTGAGGTATGGCGGTGCAGGTGCCGCTGCTGTCAAACTGCCAGCCTGCAGGACAATCAACAGACAGCAGCAGATAGCAAAATTAATAACAACAACAGTAACAGTAATGATAATGATATTGATATTAATCAACCCAGTGAAGTTTGTCAACCCAGTAACGTTTGACGTAATAATTTAACATCCAGCTCAACTTGCTGTCTTCCTCTCTCTTCAATTCTCCAAAAACACCAAACCCTTGATATAGAACAACACACAGAAATACGCACACACATTCAAGATGTGATGCAAATAGCTGCTGCTGCTGCTGCTGCTGCTGCTGACACACCCTGGCAGCTGCACAATGGAACATTCATTCACCGAACCGTATATTGGGGTGTCCCCTACAAAATGATCTAGAGGCTTGTCCTATGTAGCATCCACCACCGCTGTTACTGCTGCTGCTGCTGCTGCCGCCGCCGCTGCTGCTGCCGCGTTGCTGCTGCTGGTGGTGACGTACCATGGTAGCTGCACATGAGGTTTCCACTGCTGCTGTCCAGCCGTCCCTCTGAGAGAGGTGCCAGCCGGTGAGGGCAACGGTCTTCAAACACAACCCACCTGCATTCAAACCCAGCAGCAGACACTGTGTTTTGCTGTTGTGCACTGTTGCACTGTATACATGTGTATGCAACTAATATGGTGTTGACTCTACTTGAACTGCCTGATTAACGGATTTGAATTCCTGATAGTGAACACTTCTCTCTCAGATAATGAGAAGACATGATATAACAGCATCATCCAGCCTGACTTTGACAAGTCTTGTACTGCCAGCATGAAGCAGCAGCAGGCATTGCTGAAGGTGCTGCTTCATGATGACTAACCGGCACATTCATGTTGGTAAAAAAAAGAAAAAAAATAAAAAATCTTTAAGGAAAAAAAGGTTTCAAAATAAAGAGAAAGATTTTCTAAAACAAGAGAAAGAAAAGAAAAGAAAAGAGAAGAAAAGAGAAGAAAAGAAAAGAGAAGAGCAGCTTATGATGACCAACTGGCACACTCATGTTGGTACAAAAAGAATCATGTTGGTACAAAAAGAAAAGAAATAAAAGAAAATCTTTACAGAAAAAAAAAATTCAAAATAAAAAGAAAGATTTTCTAATATAAGAGAAAGAAAAGAAAGGAAAAGAAAAGAAAAGAAAAGAAAAGAAAAGAAAAGCAGCTTCAGAGGCCACCAACAGATAAGCTTTCATGATATGCAATAAATGTCAAATAAGATAAGAATGAGTTACAAACAACGTTGCAGTGATGATGCTGGGCCTACATACATGTCCAGGGGTCAGGGTTTACCATGCGGTTTGGACCAACTGTTGGTAAAACTCATCTATCGCTTTGCAAAGCCTTCAACACTGTTGTGGTTAGAAAAGAAAATAGCAAAGAGATCTTTTTCAGACAATGGAAGCGGATTTACAGGCGTTAATCGCACCACAGCCTTCGATGTCTTGCAGGCACATGGGTTTGACACAGGCCAAACATCCCAACTGAAAATAAAACCGCTAAAAGCTGAAATATACTGTATGCATGAATTCGAACATGTAAATGCATACTTACTGGCCGTGGCCGTCTTTCCATATGACCATCGACATGCCCAGCAGCTGCACTGCAGTTGGTCGTCTCTCGTCTAGTTGACTCACAATGGCCACTGGATACCAGACCTGATGCCAGTTGAACTCCTGCTGCTGCTGCTGCTGCTGCTGCTGCTGCTGTGAGTCAATTGGATCATGCTGCTGCTGCTCGAAGTACTGCTGTTGCTGGCTGTTGGCTTCCAAAGAGCTGGTTTGATCTGCGGTGAGGTGATCTACTGTCTTATGGCTGCTTGCTGCTTGGAGGGCAGCAGGCACTGCTCTGGTGCGCTGATGCCTGGCCCTGGCACCTGAAGGCATGCAGCATCAACAGCTGCACACTTGAACAAGACAGCTGCATACTTATACAGAACAGCTGCATGCTTAGATCATGCTTAGAATGAGGTCAACAGTGAGTTGCAACTGTTGCAGTAAATTCATGATCAATGGCTGACAGCAGGTGATTGTTTTGAGGGCCCTATGGATGCCTCTGACACGAGCCTTTGATGTGCATGCAGTGGACGCATATGCTGCATTGCTATATCGTATGTCTTTTATAATGGTTGTGAGGAGCTTCTGCATGTCAACAGTACCACGACAGATACTCACCGAGGTGAGGGCAGCACGGCTTACAAGAGCTGGATAAAGCGCTCGATAGACGCATGCCGCAGCTTGCAGAAGAAGGCGATCTACACAACATTTGCCCTGCCTAGGCTGAACACGTAGCAACGTCCTGAAGTTGAGCACAAAGGTGTGACCTTATTCCTGTCAACGTGAACAGCTGATACGAAAAATCAAAACCAATTGTGTAGGATCTTCCATATACAAGGTGCGAAGGCACATGTCGCCAATCCCTCTCTGGTGCTCTCACAGGAGGTAAACCCTCCTGCAGTCAAGGGACTGCCACAAGTCATTGAGGAACAACCATATATGAGTTATAAAAAACGATGTGAATGGCTGTTTCGCATCGAGCTCTGTGAGCGATTCGCGCACACCAGGACCAAGCAACCTACTTCGTACCTAGCGCACCACCGCTAATGCAGGCAGCTACAACATTAGTACGTCAGGTATTGCGCTGATCAGGCATGGCACTGATCATTGCTTTCCAAGCCTTGTGGCCCAAGTTCTTACTCCGATGTCTACCACGCTCTTGCAGGTTGTGGCGCAGCAGGCCTTGCCTCTGGCGCCCAATGTTCTGCGTGCGTCAGTAATATCAGCATGCAGCCGACTGCAGCCTCTCAGGTAGGTTGAAGCATGCTATGCCAGCACTTTATCACCTCTAAATGGTGCTGCATTACTGTATGGCGCCAGCGAGTGCATCTTGCAGTTGGACGTGTTGTAGGTACATTTCTGTGCAAGCTATATAACTTATCTGTTTATCGTGCTCCTGCAGTTGGCCTGGTGTCCAATACTCCGCAGCAGCACAGCAGGCTGAAGACAAGCAACAGCAGGTATGTTCATTCAGCTATACTTTATTAGTGTCTGCACCACACCTATGAGACATCACAGAACTTCCTTCTCGTACCGTTACGGCTGATGATCCAGCACCTGCATTGAGTTCATCATATCACAAGCATCACACCAGCCCAACGCATGTCAGCGTATTTGCCATAGCATTTAACTTGCTGCATGGCTCATTTTTTTCATACCACCTGCATGCCATGGCGAGCCAAGGGGTGCTGTAATACTGTCATAGAACCCTGTCTCAGCACATCATGCTGCCTGGTGTCCTTGTGCAGAATCCAGCAGCAGAACCGCAGCAGCAGCGGCAGCAGGAGCAGCAGCAGCAGCAGCAGCAGGAAGCCAGCAGCAGCAGCAGCACCGCATCAGAGGAACAGACAAGCAGCAGCAGCAGCAGTGGTGGATTTGACTTTACCAAGCTGAAGGATAGGTTCACAGGCGGCAGCAGCAGCAGCAGCAGTGAAGGTGCTCCCAAGGAGCCGCTGCAGCAGCGAGCAGCAAAGCTCTGGGCCAGTGTTCAACGTGAGGTAGCTGATGCTGTCTTACCCCGACAGGAGAGCATCAGCATAACCAGGGCTTATGAAGGTCCCACATACCAGGTGACTGCTGGATTGTTACATGACGGGAAGGTGTTATGTTACAAAAAATAACATGAGGATCACAGTACTGTTACATGACAAAATTCCTTTCGACCTGCGCTGCGGTTGTTGTACACAGATACTTAGCATCTTTTGCAGTCGGATAGAGATGTGTATGAAATAAAGATTGTGCCTCGGTCATTTGTATTATGTTTTCAATTCGTTGATGAAAACTGGCTGATTGCTGAAATAGTCGATGTGTGATCAACCGGCCCCTGCTGCTGCTGCTGCTGCTGCTGCTGCTGCTGCTGCTGCTGCTGCTGCTGCTGTAGGGTTCTGATGCACCTTACTCTGGTACTACGGCCCTGGCAGCTGTCCAGCAGCCCGAGACCTGGCACAGCAAACTCATGAACGATTTGTACGAGAAGTTTGGTCATCATCCTATTTTTGCCAAATTCCGTAAAGTTGATTTGACTGCTAACCCCGTGTACCAGAAGGGTGCTGAGCTGGCAGAAGACATTCGTGAGAAATATGAGACCAGTGACCACCCAGCAGTGCATAAAGTGGAGGTAAGTGTGCATCTTGTTCATGTAATTGGAAATAAAAGAAATTTGTTTTATAAGAGAATCTAGTCATTTATAACTGGATGTTCTGCTCTGAGTTGTATCTGGTTTTGGGGAAAAAGTGTCTGTTCTTGCAGAATTGATTTTTTTCTTATTAGTTAATCATCACCAAGCATCCATACATTGTCATTCAGTATCTACTCAAGTATGCAGGACATTTATGTATCTGGTAATGAGTAGAGAGAGAACTGTTTTACCTATCTAACCTAATTTTTTTAACCTGGCAGGATGTGAAGGAGAAGTTATTTGGAATGTCAGAGACGGCCACTGCATTGGCCATAATCCGCAGCAGAGACCCGCGCTTTGATATGAGCAGACTGCTGGAGGGAGTCAGGTGAGCAGCAGCAGCAGCGGCGGCGGCGGCAGCAGCAGCAGCAGCGGTCAGTGCTGACAACAGCGATCAGTGCAGAACAAGGCATCATCAGCAGTGTGTTGCACAAGTGAGCAGCAAAAGCCGCGGCAACGGCGGCAGCAATCACACATATGGTGGGAGCCGTCGTGATGCATGCAGTAGGCGACAGCAGCAGCGGCGGCAGCAGCAGCAGCAGCCGCTATATTGACACTGTCGGTGTGCAACTGGTCAGCGACAGCAGCAGCATTCGCATATTCGGGGCAAACGCACTGATGCATGAACACGGCAGCTGCAGCAGCAGCAGCAGCAGCAGCAGCAGCAGCAGCAGCAGCTTGTTTGACACTTTTAGGACACCAATGTCAGCAGCACTCTTAGAAGGCAGCAGCTGGTCAGGTAGCGGCACTTGTGCATGATTGATTTGCAGCCACAGCAGCCTGGCTCATCCATCTTTTGATTTGAAAGATGCAATGCCTTGCTTACTCTGCACTTGCACGTGTGCTGCCGCTGCTGCTGCTGCTGCTGCTGCTGCCGCTGCTGCCGCCGCCGCCGCTGCTGCTGCTGCTGCTGCCGCTGCACAGGTATGATGCCCCCAGTGTTGTGAAGGCATTTTTGACTCACGATCTGCCCACTCTGAAAAAACACTGTGGACCAGAACTGCAGGAAAAACTGGCCGGCATCTTCAGGCACTTTGAGGCACAGGTAGGACACAACAAAAAAGAATGAAAAAAATTTAAAAGTTTTTGTTTTTTCACTCTATGAAATGGTTGAATAATTTTTTCTTAACAAGGATGCTTATCAGATATTTATAAGTAGCGGCAATGGCAGATTTGTGCCGCTACACAGCATCAACACAGGCATGGCTGTGGTGGTGCTCTGCAGCGGCGCAAGTTGTGCTGCTGCTGCTGCTTCTACTGCTGCCCATTCCACCTGGGAACCTCACCATCCCCCTCCATGGTGCCCTGTTTCGTTGTTTGTACCTTTTGTCATGATTGGTATCTGTAGCTTAAGTGTCATGTGCCTTACACTGGCCACTGCTGCTGCTGCTGCTGCTGTTGCTGCTGCTGTTGCTGCTGTTGCCTCCTCTGTTGCTCAATATATCCCACAACACCTTCAATACGTTACTGGCCTCCATCAAACCAAATAAAATCACATCACATCACACCAGATCACTTGACACTGTCACCGCCACTGCTGCTGCTGCTGCCAGGACCTGTATGAGGACCCCACCATCCTGTTTACTGGTGATCCTGAGCTTGTCCAGTTGAAGATGGTTGAGGGCGAGCCACTGGTGGTGGTGCAGTTTGCCTGCCAGCAGCTGAAGTGCACTAGGGACAAATTTGGCAACGTCATGGATGGTGATCCCAACAGCATCCAGAAGGTGGGTGCAGTATCAAGTATGATTGGTCCGGTTTTTTTTTTTGTTGATCTCTTTTTTTTTGTTGATCTGAAAAAATGTATTCCTATTCTTATGTTCTTTTTATTATTTCATTTTCAGATCAAAAAGTGAAATTAATACATAGAATTAAAATGTTTTCATTTGACAGGGCAGTGGCTACTTGACAAGTGTCGTTGTTGGGGGGTGGTGCCTGGAGTGCGCTTTAAGCCCAAAGTCCATAACACCACAAGTGTGAATAAAAATGAATGATATCATTAGCCGCAGCACTTCTGCCAATACTGCCCTGCGCTCCATCTCCAAAGCGGACAGCATCAAGTCTGAGTATGAGTAGTTCTAATCGAAAGTATGTAAATAAATTGAGCCAGGCAACATAATGGGCTGTGCTGACACATAATAATAGTAATAATATTTAGTACTTTGCAGCCATAGCAGTCCTGCCATCCCCCCCGCGCCGCAGACCTACCCGGTTAATTCAATTCACCACCAGACAAGGCGGAGTGCATTATCATCCATTGTGATGGGCTAGTGCTGGCACATGAGCTGTCCTGCAGAGGGGCGGCCACCTGGGACGTTTCATGGATTTATGCATAATAATAATAATAATAATAATAATAATAATAATAATAATAATAATAATAATCAGTACTTTGCAGCCATAGCATTTACTGCCATTGGCCCCGCGCCTCAAATCTACCCAGTGAATTCAATCCACTTTCGGACACGGATTCATGTATGTTGGTTGACACACTGAATTCCCTAGTGGCTGGGCAGCTGCACTCTGGCCGGCTTCAATGACCAAAGTGGACCAGAGTAGCTGCCCAACCAATAGGGGAATTAGTGCGTCACGTTACAAGTTTACTTGTAATGATGCTTTTATTTGTGCTGCTGCTGCTGCTGCTGCCGCCGCCGCCGCCGCCGCTGCTGCTGCTGCTGCTGCTGCTGCTGCTGCTGCTGGACTCCAGTCCCACTGCCATCGTCCATCACAATCCCACCTGTTAACAGTATATGCTGTTGTTAGGTCTATTCAGACAGAAGTAAACACACAATAACATACAATAAACAAACAGACTTGAGTGTGCTTATATGTTATTGTACCGTATTGTGCTGCTTCCAGGTGTTTTACTTCTGGGGTTTGCAGCAGGAGGGTACTCCCACTATCTTGCCCAATGGCAAGCTGCTGCCGCCGAGATGGGTCATCAAGGATATGATGTGGCAGAGCTTGATGATGCTGGCATGAGGCAGGAGCTGTAGCTGTTGGACAGTAAAAGCTTCTTCAGCTGATCAGTTGGCCATCACCAGTACTTGGCTGGGAGTCAATTTGGAGCTGGGAATTTGCCATATGGGGGTTGCCAAATGGATATGGATTGCCAATGCCATTGGTGCCTAACTCAGGCCTGGCAGGCATCACATACTGCACAGCCTTGACAAGCTGCATAAGATGCATTACTAGTACGGCTCCGTTGAGCGAGTGGCAGTGCCGCTGCCATCGGGGTGCCGTACCAGCTGTTGGTGCTGCAGTACCATGTGGAAGATAACGTAATGGAGATTGAGCCATGCAGCAAGTTGAAATGGTATGGTAAATACGCTGACATGTGTTGCACATAGTATGTGTGAACAAGGTGCCCTGCATACTATACCTGAGGCAAGCTGAATATCTTCACCAGCATACTGCGTGCAAATGCGTGTTGCTTTTGATCTTCCAGAATGATTCTTTATCAAGGTGTTGTGGAAGCGCAACACTGCCCGCGCGCTGCTGCAGCAGGCAGCAGCAGGAAAACAGAAACAAAAATTGTGGGGTGGTATAGCTCATGCACTTGTTACAGCCGATGATCGTGCAGCTGCTGCGGATACCGCAGACATCAGAAATTGCCGCCTTGCCGGGAGCGGTTACGCACTCAAAAGGAGAGATCTAGCCTTACAGGTATGTAGTATGTTTCTTATAACTTTCTGCTTTACTCAATATCGTATGACAGTCGGCGAGGGCTGACCAAGACAGGTGTGGCAAGACATTAGCAAAGACCACTCACGTAACCATTTGCACCTCAAACAGCTTGACAAGCTTTGGCTCTTTGACCCAAAAGTTTATCATACCATCCACTCATCGCGATCCAAATAGTGTTGAAAGCCTAATCATAGTCTCCGACCGCAATCAACTTGGTTGTTTGCAGTGTCCTTTCAGCAATCGCTGCCCCTGAAATTTCAGTTATCATACAGTTGTGTGGCTCATTTAGTGAGCGAAGCCGCTCACAGCCTTTCAGGGGTGCCGGCAGGAACTTCCTGCCCCAGGTTGTTTGGCTGTCGCAGCCTTGGTAGAGCTGCAGCTAGCGTATAAACGAGAAGGCATGCAGGCTGGGATTCAGCAGCCCAGCCGCGTCACGGCCCATTCATGCCAACATGCACATTACCTCCCGCGGTTGCATGTTGCTGCTTTTGCACCTCGACAGGAGCAGCAAGCGCGTTTTGTAGCCAGGGGTGAGTCCATCACGTCTTCGCTGGCGTATTCTGCAGAAATCTCGTGCGTGTCCTGTGCTATCTGCAACCTGCACAATCTGTAACCTCATGCATGTTTAGCTTCACTCACAAGTCTTAGAAGATCTGCAATTTCGTACCTCCTCTTGCACGAGCCTCAATCAGACGCACACTGTTCAATGGATCTGACATACTCTTTGGTTCATCATGCACTGCAGCTGCGGATGTCAACATCCAGTCCACAAACCAACAGCAGGAGCAGCAGCAGCGGCAGCATCATTCTCACCAGCAGCAGCAGCAAGCAGAGGGAAAGTGTCCCTTCCTGTCCTCCCTGCCCACTCCTCCGCCTGCTCAGAGCAAGTGGTGGAACCGGCTACAGCAGTTGTTCAACCCAGCAGAGTTCCAGGCAGAAGCTCTGGGGCCTCATAATGTGGTGCAGGCACCTGCTCAGGTAGAATTCTGATCACCTTTCAACACCTAGACCCTGTCTCAGACCCTACACCTTGTCTCAAACCCTGCACCCTGTCTCAGCGATAGAATATGTGTTGACAGTCAACAGCAGCACTAGCACTTGTGTTAAGATGCTGCCAGACTGGCGGATGACAACTCTCTTCAACACATGTGCTAGTGCTGCTGTTGACACTTACAAGCATGTGCTAGTGCTGCAAATGCCCTGCTATGGCTGCAACTTTGTGCAGAAACCGCCACCTGAGTGATGGACAGCATGCAGCATATCTCTTGCTTACACGCAGGTGATACAACAGCACCATTACTTGTTACCTGTTCACATTATTAGTGGCTCTCTAACTGCAAATAACAAATAACAAACCTGCTGCTGCTGCTGCTGCTGCTGCTGCTGCTGCTGCTGTTGTAGCTGGGCATGCCCGAGATGTATGTGTTAGGCAGATCCGACTACATCAAAACTGTCTTTTCAGGAGAAAATGATGGCAGCACCACTGTGGTGTCTAACAGACTCATGGCAATGCGTAAGCGACAAAATGACAGCAATCATCATGCCAGAAGTGATGTTTGGCCTTCTTTCTGATCATGCATTTGTATTTCCAAATGAAGAATTCTTATCAAATCAGTTCAACAGAAGTATGATGTATGTATATATTAGTACAATGTGTGTGTATCTTGCACTCTGTTGGCTCCTCCGGGGTTCCCCTGTTGTATGGTAGGGGGTGTATGGTATTACAGGATTGAACCCATCAATTTCATGTCTGCTGCTGCTGCTGCTGCTGCTGCTGCTGCTGCTGCTGCCTCGCAGGTGAGTTGCTGGGAGACCAGAGTCTGCTGCAGGTACCTGAGCCCCGGCACAAGTACCTGCGTAATCTCATCATGCCGGCTTTCACAGCAGAGGCGATTGACCGGCTGGTGCCGCGCATGGAGGCTGTGCTGCACAGGTCACTGGAGAGTTGGGCAGGTGGGATTGGGAACTGCTATTACTCATCGTCATCAATACTTTTTGACACAAGGACCCTTTCGACAGAAGAACTCTCTATTTGAAAGCAGGATTCTTTGAGGGAGGGTTGGCAAGGAAGCAACTGCTGTGATTGGAGATTGGTATTGGCAAACACAACACCACTTTTGGAAAACACAAGCACCACTTTTCAATATCAATACTTTGACAGAAGCACCCCTCCAGGTTGAAAGAATAGTTAGGGCCAGGAGCTTTTGGTGTGTCCCCAGGAGCAACTCCTGTCTTTGGCCCCATGTCAATCAGGGGCTGGGCTTCAATCACTGGGGATCTGCAATTGCGACAGCAGCAAGCTGCTGCTGCTGCTGCTGCTGGTGTTGTTGTTGATCGTGTGATGTGTTGATGAGCATGCATTGTGCTGTCTCTGACACTTAGCTACTACCTGACATCGCTGGTTGCTGGTTGCTGCTGTGGTTTCAGATGTTGGCAAGGTGAAGGCTCATGATGAGCTGCGGAAGATGACATTTACATTTATCGTAGCGGTAAGTTGGTAAACACCCTGATTGACAGCTGGCTGGCAGAGTTGATAGGTCTGCTGTGCCTGCATTGGCTGCTTGACAGCTGGCTGACAGATGGGAATGATTCTGCTTGCCTGCATTTATGTGTGTTATCGTCATTGCAAGTTCAGTGTAGTTCAGCTTAGATTCTCTCTTGGCCAATCGCATTGGCCAATCGTTCTCTCTTTTCTGAGTCACCTGAGTTGCTGATCTGATCTGATCTGATCTGATCTGATCTGATCTGAAATGGATCTGTGTTTGGTTAAAATTGAAAACGTGATCACCAAGAACTGAAAGAAAATATCAAGTCAATAATTAAAGATTGTGCCCACTTACAAAGGTCACACAGGCTCATAGTGCACTGCTGCTCCTTAATCGCATAGTGCAGTGCAACTTTTTAAGATATTAAACATCATATCTCAATGCTGTCTTGTTATTACTTGTTAACATTGTTATTTATTATTTATTCAACATTATTACTGATTGAACATTATCAATTATTATCCTTAATTATTTATCACTCAATTGTCTGCTCACATGCACGCCAGGTCGTGATGGGCCGAGACTACCCAGATGATGTTGTTGATCGCCTGGGGCAGTGCTACAGCAAATGGGCTGGTGGCATTGTGGGCTGGCCCTACATCGACTTGCCCTTCACCAAGTTTGGTCAGGCCAGGAGAGCCAAGCAGGAGCTGTTGAAGTGGTTTCAGGTGGGCAGGGGTGGTGTATGCCACGTCAGCATCAGTCCACATCAGCAGACTTGATGAATATGGCTTGAAGGTCTGATGATTGAAGCAGCTTGCGAGTGTGATGGTAGTGTGAACATGTCAGTGGACACATAGCAGTTGGTTTTTAATAACAGGCTCTGCAAGTTGGCTGCAACTTCGGTGGGGTACAAGGGATAAAGTCACCATTAGCCTCGATTTGATGCAGATGCCTTCTGCAATGCATGTATGACAGAAAATGTGGTCGCACCAGACCCAGGACAAAATATATCTACATCACGCTGATCAGTAACTCACTACCTCGTCCGCCAGCCAGTGCTTAGCCCAACGGCCACATCAAACCTCTTCACCAAGAAGAACTTTCTCTTTTTCGAGTACTAGCAAGGTTGGTTGACAACCCCTGCACCCTGTTTTTTTTTCCAGCTGTACCTAATGGTCTCTTGTTTTTGCTCGTGCAGGCAGCTGTGGATGAGGCTCGCGGGCAGTTGGCAGCTGGGCAGCATGTTCCTGGCATCCTAGGCAGTCTGGTGTCTGCTGTAGATGAGGAAGGAAACAGACTCACTGATGCCGAGCTGGGGGACAACCTGCTGCTAATTCTGCTGGCAGGACATGACACCAGCAGCACCACTCTGACAAGCGCCATGGCCAATCTTCAGGTATACACTTCTCTCTATATAAAGGTCTTCAAAGGTCGTGAACTACGTGTGAATTCAGCTTTTGTAGTATTATCATTGAACATGCTTGAACAGATATCTGAGCTTTAGTGAGCATCATGACTATTCACTTATCATATTATTGATTATTTGCACTGCTCGTCTGTCCGTTATTGCTGTGTGCAGAAATCCCCCCGTGTGTTGGAGAAATTAAGAGAGGAGCAGCGCAAGCTGGTGGCCAAACACGGCACAGCAATCACCGGCCAGCTGCTGAAGGAGATGACATACGCAGATGCAGTCATCAGGTAACACCAAAAGATATTGAAAAAGTAACAAAAGATATTGAAAAAGTAACAAAAGATATTGAGAAAGTAACAAAATAAAGCAAATCAAGAAACGGAGTAGTGCCAGGCTGTAGTGTCCCAGGTCATGCACCATGCAGGTGACTGTCAGCCTGGGAAACATTGTGGATTAGCACGCCTGTGATATTACAGTTTTGAAATACATCTTATCCCCTGATGTTCATGTCGGTTGTATTGCTATCACACTTTGCCACTGGTCAACAAAGGTAATACAGGTTACCAAACTGGAACGGCGACAGCTTCTGAAGATGAACATATATCACTCAACTGTTGTCATGTGTCGTTGCGCTGTGAAGTGTTTATACCTGGTATATGTGGTGTACACCGCCAATAGCCTGAGAAGAATGATCAGATCTTCGCCTTCACTGGTATGTTGCAATCGTGCTGTGAATCAAGTACCTGCTGCTGCTGCTGCTGCTGCATGACATGGCCACAGGGAGACGCTGCGCCTGAACAACGTGGTAGCTGGCCTCATGCGCAAGGCCGCCAAAGACATTGAGCTTGGCGGCTACCGAGTGCCTGAGGGCACCACCCTGTACCTGCCACTGACCCATGTGGCCATGAACGATCCTCGATGGGTCAATGATGAGCCTCAGGTCTTCAAGCCTGAGAGGATGTCAACCCCTGAGGGTCTAAAACCTGGAGCTCAGATGCCTTTTGGCCATGGGCCAAGGTAAGTTGCTGGGACCATGCAACCACATATGGCATTAGCATGCATCAGTCGGCAGAATTATATTGCTGACATTGTATGCACTTTGTGTGCTGCATTGTAGTGATAGTTCCCACTGCTGGAAATGTTCTCCATGCAGCTGATGTTGTGTGGGTCGCACAATTGTTGCTGTTGCTGTTGCTGTAGCCACAGCGGACAGTGAGTGGACGCTTTCTTTCAAGGAGGGCAGTGACATGCAAGCACTGGAGGACTTAAAGTATACGTCAATATCAAGTATCCACTGCTATTGAAAGGTTGTCCCTTTGTCTTTCCCCTTGTCTTTGCTTGGTTGCAGGTTCTGTGCTGGTTATGCTGTGGCAATGGCTGAGATGAAGGTGTATCTGGCTCTGCTGGCCCGCGGTTATGCTTTCACATGTGACCTGAACACAGAGTGGGTACAGGAAGTGGGGAGAAAGCCAAAGAATGGCCTGCCAATGACCATCACTCGGAGAGAAAGTGTTGTCTGCTGAAGTGCTGCAGCAGCAAGCAGTGTGCTGCTTTTGATGCTTGTGGCATTTTTTGAGCTTTTGGCAGTAGTGGCTGCCATCATAATCGCCACCAGGGTATGTATGTGAGGGTTGACATGATGACCGTCTGTCACCCTGGGACATCACTCTGGGTGAATACGAGTGGTATGACCCAAGAGGTTACATACTATATCTGGCGGCCAGAACACTAGTGGATACTCGTATGAGATCACACTAGTGAGACCCCTCTCAGAGGAGTCAAATTCTAGGTTGTTCCAAATTGTAGTATCCATAACAGTTGTTGCAACACCAATGGGTTCTCTGAAACATCCCTCTGCTCAGTAGTTTGTTGTTTTGTTCCTGTCTGAATGATTCCTTGTCAGTAGTACTGGTAACACGGGTAGAAGTGATGCCAACGGGTATACCCTGCTACGTAGCAGTGACCACGCTGACCGTCAACGGGTAGCAGTGACATCAGCGGGTGCTGCCCCGGCACCAAGGCTTGGTGGCAGCCTGTACGTACCATGATACTGGCCAGTCCGTGTATATGATGAGAGCTTGATCTGAGTATCATATAGTAGGCAACCAGTCGGCAGTCACATGCAATGTAAAAAAAATTAAGCCATGCAACAAGTTGAGATGCAATGGCAAATGCACTGACATGCGTATATAATGCATCTACCAAGTGCGAGAATTGTGGGTAGATGCCAGCCTCATAAGGATCAGTAATCGAGTCACACTGTAATACTTGTTTCTGTTTTTGCCCCCATGAGCCAGTAGTTGGCTCCTTACGGGTGGAAACCCTTGAGGTAACTTGTAGTAGTAGTAGTAGTAGTAATACTAGTAGTGGTAGTGGTAGTGGTAGTGGTAGTGGTAGTGGTAGTAGTAGTAGTATGAAGGCTCTACTTCTGTCTACCCAAGCCAATGGCAGTCACTGGGTACTGCCCAGTAGCCTAGTAGGCTACCCTCAGGGAATCCCTGCCGCGGGCCACTATACAGATGTCCATGGATATGCTGGCCAGCAACTCGTCCTGCTCAGCCTGAGACAAGTTGTCACAGCAGTGCTGCCAGCAAATGGCATATTTTTCAGTGTTGAATATTCTGCATCCTAGAAGCTAGCTGTCAACGTCCCACACATGTCACATTCCCATCTGGATGTTTTGTACACTTGGGCGGTGTAACACACACAAGGGTCTTGAAATAACGGTCTACAGTGGAGTCAGCTCCTGTCCAGCAACGCGCTGTTTCATTGCTTAGCTGCCCCTGACAGCTGTCGAAAGGTTCAGCAGAACTTGACACAGTCTCGCCATTTGCACCTGCAGTAGCAGCGATCGGCAGCAGCAGTGCCACAGACAGCAAGGGTTATATGCCTAAGGCTGGGCATGCAATGGGGGGACAACTAGAAAGTGAAGCAACTGCAGCCAGTAATGTGCTAGGAGGCCATAACCAAGATATTACAGTCTGCTGAATGATAACTGCTTAATAACTAAATTTTCTATACTGTATACATACTTCAAGTTGATTAACTTGTATTAATGGTTCTATGTTATAAACTCAATAAGCAATGGAGTTCAATAATATTAACTTCATGTTGATTTGTAGTACACATGCTTTGGCAATGCTCCTATGATGGACAGTGTAAGCTAAATCCTGTGCTTACACTGGATTTGGCCTGCGACAATGCTGTGGCAAGTAACACACTGCCAGCTAGTTGATAGCTTCATTTACGGGAACTAGGTGCATGCACATATGCATGACGTAGGTGTGCTGTAACATGCACACTGCTGCAGTTTGAACCACATACAGAAGAAGTAGCAACGAGCGCACAAACCAAACCAGAGAGCCCAGGCAACCCTGAAGCAGTTGGTGGCCATGCAAATGTTTTGACAAATCAAGAAGATGAAAACTCTTGAAACAACAAACAAAAAGTCTTTGGAATTCTCTGAAATTCGCTCATCTGGGTGTTTGGTAACAAGGCTGGCGCAATATTGCTAACGAGTTCATTCATAATTTGAGTTCATTCATAATTTGCACCTGAGTTCCTGGTCCAAGCGGCCTGAGCTGCTGCATCGCCAGTTAGGGAATGGCCACCATCAGCGCTGATCTGTGTGGCGCACAGCGGCAACCAGGTGTCGTCAGACTTCAGATGGTACTTTGGCTCGTTGGCCACAACTGCTGCATTTGTCCCCTGAAGCATTCTCCTAGGGCCGTTGTGGGGCAGTGCTGCTGCTGTTGTCAAGGCTGCTGAGATGCTGTTCAGGGGAAGAAGCAGTGGCGGTGGCAGCAGCAGCAGCAGCAGCAGCAGCAAAGCACATGGCAGTGTTGCCAACACAGGGTAGCTACTGGCCCAGGCTAGTGCTGGCTTGCCAAAGGACATGATTAACAAAAGTCTGCTGTTGTGCAGCAGGCTGTATATCTGCTGTCTGTCCAGTACTGGGTGCACCCTGGACGTCTGAAGGAATTGCACCCTGGTACGTCCACTCTGTCAATGATGCACATTGTGCATGGCATGCACCATGCGGCCTGCAGTGTGCTGCGCCAACGTTTGAGCATGGGGTACTATCTGCTTAAAACAGCAGTATACAGACAAAACGATGCTTTTGGACCTGCACACAGCATACCCTGCCATGAGCGGGCTGTCGTTACGGTGCTGCACACCACGGTACTGTGTCTACTACAGTCTGTACTTTCTGCTTTCCTGCACATGTTGAAGCTGCAGCTCAGCAATGCGACAAACCTTAGATAAAACGCCCCGATCAGCATCAAAGACGCACTGCTGCTGTGCTGCCGATCCATCGCTTGCAAGGAGTCCGTTTGAGGTGGTAGCGACAGCAATAGTGCGATGCTGTGAACTGTCCAGAGCAGTCCCAAAACGCAGCACTAATTCAAATGTGTGTAGGATGATATGTGATAGCAGCGAAGGCGGGTTGCCGAGAATGTCTAGGTAGAAAAACGGAGATACTGTACACATGTACCGGTTTCAGCGTGAAACTTGCTTTGACAACTTACGCACGTAATGGATACGACCATCAGTAGATACACCCATTGATGGTGGTGGGATGCAGGCAACCGCAGCTGCGATGCAAGCACCTACCGACATTTGGTGTGGCAGCTTCTTCTCTCGTACCATAGTGGTCTGTCCGAATGATCAAGACACTTTCATGATGCCCATTAATGCACAAATCTAATACGCCTCATTTTGAGCCTACGACCTTCTCAAAGCTTCAACATCAAGCTTGAAATGCCGCTTGCGACACACACCGAATCCAGCACCTCAAAACAGTTCCTATGTTTTCTGCATTGGGAAATACTGCGTAGACGCTCCTCTCGCCTTGTTCGTTCGATCTATTGGAACTGCTTCTGCTGAACACTTCATGGCCGCGTATTGTGTTATCCACAGCACGCTTACACGTTTTTCAAGTGAAAATACTGCTAACTGCAACGGGTGGCTGTAAGTGAGCTATTGGAGCTGTTGCCCGGCACGATCAGGCAAGGCCATGCACTGACAGCACTCCCACAGGCACAGCAGACTCCTGAAGCAGGAGTCTAGCACCAGTCACTTAGTTGCCTTTGTGTACCTTGCACCTGCAACGGCTTCCTGTTCCTGCCGCTCGCTGTTAAACAGCATCATTCAGCTTTTTCGACCGTGGCAAAGTCCAGAGTAATCAAAAGTAGCATTTTCACATTCATGCCTGCACACCAGCAGCTGCATCAACTGCTGCCTTGAGTATGTCTTTGTTGCCGGCACCTGGCGGTGTCATCTCTGCAGCCATGTAGTACTGAAAACATACATCTCGTTCAATTCAACATCTCTGGATCACAGCGCAGCACCCAAGGTATACCTTCAAGTTACATGCAGAGTGGATAGGAAGCAGCCCTCATCAACACCAACAGCAGCAGCAGCAGGACCCAAGACCTGCAATGAAGCCAGCACCACAGCAGAAGGATCAAGGTGATACCCCAACTGATGCACTCTCAAGCCAGCAGCAGCAACAACAGCAGCAGCACATTGTCAATGGGGGTGATTACCCCCAATCTCCCATGAGAGGTTTGACCCCAGCGAGCTTGACTCGCACGTTCTCTGACTTTGTCGAGGCAGCGGTGTGAAGGGCATCAGGGCAAACAGTGTCAAGAAGTGGTTGCTGTCAAAGCTTTGGAATGCTTAAAAGCAAGAACAAGGGCAATGTCTTGGTAGGTTAGCATCCAGTCCAAAGTACAGTATGGTGTCATGCATGGCTGCTTGCCATGTATGACTATGGCTCATTACAAAACTCACATCTGCTGTTGACAACAATGCCACATCATGTTCTATGTCAGATGTTGGCACTTTGGTTGAGCAGGTCCCAAAACGGCTGCTTCAAGTCATGATCTGTGTTTTTGGTAATTGTGATCAAAGGACTGTAAGGTTGTTGAGTATCTCGATGCTAGTGCTTTTGTCCTGTTTTTTTCTGCAGGGTCCTTGATGGTGCTTCTGGACCAGTTGCTGAAGGAGAGCTGGCACCAGACCATCTGTTGCAGCAAGCAGTGACAGCAGCAGCAACTAGTACTGCAGCAGCAGCAACTGGTACTGCAGCAGCAGCTACAGCAAGCATGAGTGCAGCAGCAGCCACGTATGCACAGCAACCAGCAGGTTTTGGTGGACTTCACACTGATGGATCGTACATTGGTGAGCAAGTGCAAGCAGCCGCCTGGGCTAGCAGTGGCCTTTTTGCAGGTACGGCAACAACGTGTTGCAGTGTAGCTCAGCAAGCGCCAACAGCCCGTACTACGGGCCATGGCATGACTGGTGCCTCTGCATCTGCCCAACCTGGTGTGTTTACCCACCAATGAACACCTACCTTGACCCTCGGCAGCTTTCCAAGAGTGTCCCAAGGATATTATGCAGCCCTGTCATCAGAAGCACCCTTGGGCAGCTTCTTGGAGCAGGAGCAGGGGGTTTATGATATCATCTGCTGCTGCTACTGTTGTTGTGATGACATGTTCAACTCTGTTGTGTCTTGCAGCTCATTGACAAGTTAGTGAGTTCAGGCTCTTCACCAGGTGTGCACGAGAGTCACTTTTCTCCTTGGTGGAAGTCCTGCTGGCTTTGAGTGCTTAGCAAATATGACAGCACAAAGTGCACTGCATTGGTGATGCTACCCAGCCTATGTTGCGGCAGATTAGGAATATGGAGGTGTCTAGTGTGGGTCTGAAAGTGCAGTTGTTTAATTCTTTGGTTATGCCGGTGCTGCAGTATGGTTGTGAGATTTGGAGTACAGCTTTTCTTAAGAATATTATGACGCCGTTGGATAATCCAGTGCAAGTGGTGCAATTAATATTCCTCAGACAACTAGGCGGTGAGCGGCTTAGGAAAAGTGTGCCTGTCAAAATGATGATGTCTGAGTTTGGCTGTAGACCTGTATCTTGGCAGTGGTGTAATTTGGTCTGCAGATTTTGGAACATAGTTATTAGCTAGACTACACATCAGTACCTTAGAGATGCATTTATTGCTGATTTGCGCATGGCATTTACGTCTGGGACTGATCAACTCAGATGTCATGCATGGTGTGCAGATTTTGTCAAAATGCTGAAACTGTATGTACCATATTATCTGTCTGACTTGAGATCCATCGTGAGAAATGGGGAATGGCACTTGCTGCAGGCTGTTGATACTGATCAAGTGCTGTCGGCGGTGGAGCTGAAATGGTGGCAGTGGCCTGGTGCATCTTGTGACCCGAGAAGGAAGAGTGGTCTTGAGCCAGCTGTTTGTGCATGGATGTCGTCAGATACTAATGTTGCAGCACGTCATGTCACACAAAATACCCTGATCAACCCGTTACATCTTATGAGTTTGTTGCGCTTCAGGCTGGGAGTACATGATTTGGCAGTAGCCAAGGGCAGGTGGCAACACTGCCCCAAGGAAGGTGGTGGTCGTGCCTGCAAATGGTGTATTTGGGATGGATTGAAGATGAAAAACATGTACTATTGGACTGTCCCAGGTTTGCAGGCATTCGTCTGAAATTTTCTGACCTCTTTGGGCAGATTGTATCAATTTTCAAGGAGGTGATGTGCCATATGCATCAAGAGATTGTTGCTTCTGCTGTACATGCCATCTTGACACTACATGCTAAGCCATTTAATACTCCCATTGTCGCACCCGATTGTGTTGTCAGCCGAACTGTGTAGCGATCAGCATATTAAGCATGTTATACATTCTTGCAGCAATGAGGTTGACAGTCCAGCCCGTTGATGATGAATACTATGTCAGATCTGCCTCTTTGTCTGCCAAGTTGCGAAGCATATATTCTGTGCGAACACCTCAGTGCGGTGTTTTCGTTGCTCTCCTTGCTTGCACCAGTTGCCTGTAGCAGCAGTAAGTAACCTTTGCAGCAGCTATGTAGCGATGTAGTGAGTGCAAGTGCTCGGCCCAGGCGAGGCTGTCTGCAAGCCGAGGACTGTCCAGCATGGACCGTTAGGCGAAACAACGACGTTCCACTTTACACACTAGTATGCAGTAGCAAGCTCTAGCTCCTCAAGGCCCATTATGGCGAAGCAAGGCAAACGAGAGGCTGTGATTGAGCAAGCTCAACGTTGAACTACTACTTAGTAGCAGGGGCTGGCGGCGCGCCGCCGGTGCCATTGCATTAGTACTAGCCTAGTACACTGAGCGCAAGTACTCAGGTGACCCTGCCGTAGATCTCCGGTTTCTAGGATCACACGGTTGCTGCTCTTGTTTGTGTAGCTACACACTACACTTGACGGGTATTCAGTAGCAGTTATAACAGAGAATAGTTGCTCCCGGCAAGTTGCTGCCTCTGCTAACTGGCTGCTGAATCTGCACAATTGCTAGGAGGTACCACCAATACTGGTATATACTTCTAACTAGACTATACTTCTACTAGTAGTACTATAGTAGATACCAGTAATATACGGCTTCTCTTCTCAGCCTGAGGCTGCATATCTGCCGTACTCTGCGTTATAAGGCACAGATTAGGTTGTTGTCAGAGAGTAGTAAAAAGCTGGTCCTCACATGGCACGTTTCATGGGTCAGGATAAGCGTCTTGTGGCTGCATTGTTCATTTGTGCTAGTTGTTGCGTTGCAATCCATATACACCTGTGCATGTTTTGCATAATCTTTCTGAGTCTGAGTTGGAGGTTGAGTCTGATGATCTTCTGCAGGTTGAACTTGCAGATATCCAACCGGATTGAATCTGGTTTCTCTTTCTTTTTTGTGTGCCCCCATGAGCCATTAGTGAAACAATTAGTTGGCTCCTTTCGGGTGGAAACCCTTGAGGTAACTTGTGGTAGTAGTAGTAGTGGTAAAATGTAACCAACGACCTCACTTGAGTTCGCCTGAGCGCGTCCTGTTGAAATCTTCCTCCCCCCCCCCCCCCGCTGCAGCTGCATGGCTGTGTGATGAGGCTGCCAGCAGTGCATTTTCTGCTGCGGAGCTTCAAGCTAGTAGGCAGTACGGTACTACCTACTATGTACTACATCTCTACTTGGAGGCAGATATGCAGTTGTGGTTTTTATTTACAAGCCATAATAAGCACAATTGCAATTTTTGACAATTACCAGTTACCAATTTGCAGCCATTTGCAGCTGCTGCGGTAACAGCTCTAATTTAGAGTCTAGATCTGGTAGTAGAGCTGCAGATACCAATACAATGAGACTATGGCATGCCAACAGGCTGATGAGTCGACTGTGGTCGACTGCTGCTGCCCAGCACCGTATGGTTGGGTGCTTCAGCTTCAGTTGACACGCACGCACAGTTGCAGATTACTGCGTTACGCACTCAGGACTGTACACGTACTAGTACTGCTTCGCAGTACTGTTTCTTCGCAGGAACCAGGCAGCCCAGTCGAGAACTCTGAAACAGGGTATAAATTGATTTATAGAACATTTCGTTAGCACTGAGGGATGCTGCATCAGTGTGTCACTCCGAAGGCTTTTGTGCTGTCCAGTTGATTGAGATTGGACTGAGACCAGGCTTGAAGTGGCATCAGATGCCTCTACGTGTAGTGGCTGCAAAGGAAGCCGCGAAGTTCGCAGTCTTGCATTCAAGAGTTCTGCAGCTGGCCAAGTGAAAAGCCTTTCTGACCGTTGTAAGCAAGCGCGAAGCATTTGATAACGCTTGATAAACTTTTGAGAGGCCACACATGGTCGTCTCGCCGTGATCGAGACCTAGTAGCCACTACCAGGGACTGGTGCCTGCAGCTAGGTCGAAGGTCGCCCGTAGGTGAGGAATGCAACGCTTACAGTAGTCCAATGCCATTCATCTGCTTATAGATTGTGATGAAACTCAACTTGTTCGGTTTTGCTGCCCTGCCTGCATCAGTTGCCAGCATACTCAGCACAGCAACGTGTACTGCAGCTGTGCCAGAGTGTCGCCACGACCGCAACATGGCGTGCGGTTACATGGGATGCGCAACGATCAGCAACAAGATAACATGGGGTGTGGTAGCTATACTGGTCGTCTTATCCGCGGTACTGCTGGGAGTGGGGATTGCCAGGACCCTCCCTTGCAGCAGGCAGCGAACAGCGTGCATCAGGCAGTTTGCAGGGTCCCCCAAGCAGCTAGAAGTTTGCTCCACCAGCTACCGTGCATGTGCACGATCACATTTAATCACAGCTGCAGTTGGTGCACTTGCATTGTTGGTGGCAATTGGAGTGCTCTGCTGCATGTGCTGCTGCTCTAAGCCACCAGGACCAAAGGTGAGCAGTTCACTCTGATAACGGTTTATCCACACTTCACACCAGCACAAAACCCTGGGTTGCACATCACGCTGCATGTTGACTGTTAGTGCAATAGTGCATGTCTGACAGCCATATGGGTACATAAGGGGTGCCGCAACAGTTAATTGGCAGGAACATCATTGGACAGGCACACCACAGCAGATTCTCAGTTGCACTGCTGAGCAAATAAGTCAGAGACACGTGTCTGACAACTTAGCACATCCAGCAGGGTGCAACATGTTTGCCAGCGTGAGTAGCTGCAGGATCTTGTCCGACACTCCCGCAGATGCCTACTACCCCACTCAGTGTCTGTTGGTCGCCTAGATGGGCCCCTTCTTTCATACCTACTAGCATCAGCGGATGGCTTACTCCTGAGGCTATCCAGGCAATCTTAACAAGAACCTCATCATGCTGCTGGTGGATGTTTGATGCTCATGCAGATGTCAGGAGCCTACAACCCTTACAGCACAACAGGCATTCAGATGCAACCTGGTTATGCTTATCCCACAGCAGCCCCAGTACAGCAGCCCCAGTATAACATCTACGCCAATCCCTATCAGCAGCAACAACAGTATAGTGCGTATAACCCTCACTCACAACAGCAACAGCAGCTACAGCAGCAGCATGCAGCTGCATACACAGTTGCGACCTGAGGGTCTGGCTGCACTCCTAGCCTAGTGTCTAAATCATAGCAAGAGTTTGCATCTTGCACCATGCTGTTGAGCTGCAAGGGATGTATGTGGACGTATAGATGCAATCAATGCTTGTTGCTGGTTGACAGCAGCATTGACAGCAAATGGTTTCAACGCATCCAATTCACACAAAAGATGCTCAGATAACATACGTTTGTTGAAGCAGTAGCCACCGCTGTCAGAGCAACAGGGCATGTAAGGCACAAAGTTTGTTGTTGGACCGCTCAGAAGCATTCTATACTGACACTCACAAAGCTGACTGACGCTGTATAGTATGGCCAACAAACCATTGCCAACTTTTGCGGTTATTTGGCCATGGTCAGCCGTGGTCAGGTTCTATTGTTCAGGGTGGTTGTACATCCCAACTGCAAAATTTGCAAGAGCCTGGACCTGAGGCAGTGCTGTTGACACTGGTTGGTTCATGCAGTTGTTGAGGTATGTCCAAGTATTATATGTGTTTGATATTAGCCTGAGAACCGGGTTACCCAGTGCCTGGCACCCCATTGCTCTGCCCTTTTGCAAAAGGCACCCCATTGCTGTGTCCTTTTGCAACAGTTGTTGACCTTCTCACATGACCATGCCGTGCATTGAGTAAGTCTGGAGAATGATCCAGTCATTGAGAGTGGCAGTGCGGATTTCAAAAACATGCGCAATAAATAATCAATCGATATGTCATGATTGTTCAGAGGCATCTGCTGTGTGCACAGCAGATGCTTCCGTAGGCGGCCTACATATGCTCTGGTAGTGCTGCCATTTGAATCCGAAAGTTACATAGCGTTGGCTGCAATTCTGAGCATTACCATTGTCTGATGGTCTGATGTTGTGGAACATTGTCCTGCCCTGTCCTGCATCTGACTGTGCTGTTGCCAATAGCGAACAGCTGTTTACTGGGTCACCTGTTCAACTCCATTGTGTGCGCTTAGACAGTAAAAGAAATTGAGCCACGCACCTAGTTGAATTGCATGTGTCTTGATTGTCACATAATGCCTAGTGGCTCATGAATAGCAGCTCTGCTTGCAGAGACGGCAAGTCTCTGTATCTGTATGATACTACTCTGCAAATGGCAGTGGTCGCCATTGATGAAACCTTGGCCTCAGTGAGACCAGGACTTCATTAATGGCGATCACTGCTATTTGCAGAGTAGTATCAAAGAGATACATGCACTTCATTTCTGCAGGACAATGTAGTGCTGTTGTTGGCTCAAACATAATCATCCTTAAGCTGCTTGGCATTGCAATTGTACTGAATGTGTGTTGAGCACGTGTGTTCTGATAAGCCGCTTATATAAGTTATCTAGGTACAAGGTACAAAGTCGGTGGGATGAACCCCCCTAATCCCAGCACAAGCCAGCGAGCCAGCGGATGACTCATGGGATGCGGTCCATTCTCAGACTAGCCCGTTCCACGGGCACTCGCTGAGCGAGTCGGGCTCCCCGGGCTGGCTACATAACAATATCGCGTTGGCAAGATTGTAAAAAGGATTGAGCCATGCAGCAAGTTTACTACCACTACCACTACCACTACCACTACCACTACCACTAGTGGTAGTACTACCACTACCACTACCACTACTACTACTACTACTTACCTCAAGGGTTTCCACTCGTCAGGAGCCAACTAATGGCTCATGGGGGCAAAAACAGAAACAAACACAAACTAGATTCAATCCGGCAGAATGTCTGCAAGTTCGACTTGCAGAATATCATCAGACTCCACCTCCAACTCAGACTCTGATTAGAGTCTGAGTTTTTTTTCTTTTATAAAAGAGGATGCAAAACATGCATACGTGTATTTGGATTGCAACGCAAAAGCCAACAGGAATGAACAAATGCGGCTACAAGACGCTTATCTTGACCCATGAAACGTGCCATAGGAGGACCTGCTGTAGTGATAGAGTGATGCAAGTGATCATGGCCACCGAACTGCTCAAACAACCGGGGAAACTGGGACCGCACAGGATCATAAAACTCACACTCAAAAATTATATGAAATCCATCGCCAATAGAACCTGAGGCACAATGTTGACAGTATAAATGGTATGCCAAATGCGCTGACATTTTAACGAAGAAGAAGAAGAAGAAGAAGAAGAAGAAGAAGAAGAAGAAGAAGAAGAAGAAGAAGAAGAAGAACCCTTTCCGGCCGCAAGGCCTTTGGGACATTGTGACGAGTCATTTGTGGCAGCACTTGCCACTTTGTCCACATGTGATGAACACAGTTGTGCACTGCACACTGGCTCATTGGGCATTGCACAATATTTCATCACAGTAGGTATACACATACAACAAGATCATTTGAGCCAGCTGTTCAACAGCCGGGACTGGTAGATGGCAGGTACTGCATATCGCCCAATCGCCTCACCTACGGTAGGTTGCCAACTCAGCACTGAGGCTCACTTGAGGCTGAGTTACTACTAGCGGCTGTGAATTTAGCTGACCGCCAACACTGGCACAACATATTCCAGTGACACGCCTTCAAGGCGTGACTGGGCTACGGGACAGCCACTGCACACACTGATTTCAAGCAGAACAGACTCTGTTTGGAAATCAGACTCTGATCGGACTGTCCACTGGTCAGAGTCTGACACCACCTGTTCAACAGCAAGTTGGCAACTTCAAGGCACTCTGCACCACAGGCACTCATAGCAACACACACACTGCCACATGGTAGTAGTAGTATTCAATAATTGAACCGGTGTGTGATCTATCCACAGGAGCCTGTACAGGCTGCGGCAGCCTGCTGATCCTGAGCACAAGAACGGCTCTCCGGGAGTGCAGCAAAGTCACACCCTTCCAAGAAATGTTCAACAGCTTGTCCAACAAGCTATAGTACTACTATCATTATAGCTTGTTGAACAAGCTGTTGAACCATTCCTGGAAGGTTGAAGTTGAACTATCAGCTGGCAGCTGGCTACAGGACATGTTCAACAAGAAGTAGAGGCTCAGTGAGTCTCATGAGTGTAGGACACCCAGTGGCACTGCAGGCCGCCTGCTTTCAGCTGTGTGTAGACCTCAATCACTGATTGGGTCAGCATCATGCACTGCGGAATGGTTTCCTCCTGACATTGAGTACTGTATGCCAGTAGGACGCTGGCAGGGGACAACAGTCCCATTTAACAAGCACCAACCTAGGTTGCACCTTCAGAGCCTGCAGGTATATCTGGTGACCATGCAGCAACGGCCGTTGGCCTGGGTTGACAGCCTTGCGCTAGCGCAAGGACAGTAGCCTGAGGCACAAGCACTGTCCTGGGACAAGCATACCATCGGCATGATGGTTCTCGAACTATTTAAGAGTGTGGTGGTGACATTATCTCTGAGAGCCTTCTTCATTCCTTGGCTTTTCACGTTGACTGTGATGTTTACTCTCTACCATACTTGAACAGCTGATGCCACAAGGTGAGGAGCAGTCGCCTATAGAGGCTCTGTACCTGATCAATAGTACCTCATATAAGTCAGATGTCCTCAGCGATGATAATCGTGGTGCTCTCATTCAGTGCTGCCTTTCGGCATTCGTGTTTGGTACTGGCGGTTTTGCACACTATCAGCCTCCTCGCAGCGTATCTGTCCAACAGACTGTCCGATCGCATTACGATGCATGTTGTTGTACGGTTGCATGCTGCATATTGTAGCTGAGCAGGCACCATTGCGATCGGACACAGGCGATCAACAGTTCAAACACCCTGCCCGTAGGCCCAGATACGGTTGCAGCCTTCACCGCAGCGACATTTTGTGCTTTGGTTTGCTATATGTGTAGTATTATGCGCTGTTAATGAGCAGGCATCCACAAAGGTGCTTCGCAAGCCTTAAACTGTTCTTGGAACGGCATCGACGTGATATCAAAGGCAAAAGGGGTGAACGATGTCAGCAGTGAACGCCTGGGGATGGAGTGCCCGCACCCTTCTGTTGCTCCTAATAGCAACGATGTCTTTCTCAATCAGGTGACAGCAGCAATGGAGCCGCGTTAAGCGCATGTTTCGTTGGAAATGCTCCAGAATTGTCATAATCAAGCCATTCATAGCCCTGCTGCAGCATAGTATGCCGCGGCAGGCCAGAAAATTCACCCAACAGAACCAACTGCTGTAGGCTCTTTTCTGTCGTGAAGTACGAGAGCGTGATTCATGAGTTCGATCCCTACTTCAACTATCGAGTCACGCAGTTCCTGACCAAGAACGGCTTTTATGATGCCTGGAACTGGTGAGGTTTGCTGCGGCAAGGCTGTGAACAGCACACACCCTTTTGCCTACACTCAAGAACACTTGCAGCAGATTATGCAGAGTCCTGGTCACTCAAGCTCTGCTAGGAGCCGTTGGTATGCGTGCGTTTGATCTGTATAAAAACAGAGCAGGTCCAAAACCGGCTGGCCAGACGCAATCACAGTGTATAGTAGCATTTCAACTGCTGGTCCTGTTGAGCAACAATACATGATGCAGGTTTGATGACAAGACGTGGTACCCACTTGGACGCGTTATCGGAGGAACCCTGTACCCAGTAAGCTTACCTCTTAAGATCTTACTGGTTACCTGTGTTGGCGTCTTCGATGTCAGCACATAGCAGTGCAGCATGTGCAGCATCTGTGGCATAAGCATTTGGCCTCAGCTTGTCCCTTGACAGCTCTGCTCTGACCTTGCAGCAGCACTAGGCAGAGCCACTTTCTCTATTAATCAATCTAATACCATCAGCCTTCCTGTCGTCCATGAATCAACATCATTTGGACTCAGATCATCATCTGCAGTCATCCGACTGCGGCAATTGCATCCACCAAGGCCAATTGTGGATGTTGATCTCAGCGACCCAACCGCTGAGCTCCCACCCTTTAGTGCATATACACCACATCATCCCGGCATGGTGTGGTCATCTGAAGTTGATTTGTTTGGTTTGAAGCACTGCTGCTATGCCTCTATGTAGCTGTATGGAAAAACGCAAATATTGGGGTATTAAGAGACCAATCACGACCTGCACAACACAAATTTGTTGATAATTATCCGTTGCTATTCTGACACCTCTGCCACTGCTTCTCCTGGTCGTTTTCCCTTGTGCTCAGGGCCTCATCTGGACTGCGGGCTCAATCTATCATGTGCTGCACTACTTCAACATACCAATTGATGTTCAGGAGGTGTGTCAGCAGCGATATCAGCAGAGCGGCAGTGCAAGTGGTGCAGTGTTGCTAGCATGCTGTGACACCAGCAGTACAGTGAATGCAGCAGTACTAGGTAGTGCTTACAAGGTCAGGGCCAGCAGCAGGCATGCAGCATTGCAAGGCTCTCAACAGCAATTCTGGCACCTGCAGCAGTACAGGAAGCAGTACCGGCAGCTACAGCAGTACTGGCAGCTACAGCAGTGCAACAACACCAGCAGGCGTTGTTATCGGCACAGTACTGCAAAACTGTAACTGCACAGCGATCCAGCAGCATAGTGGGGTTAGCAGCACACCACCACCAAAAGCACAGCAAACCAAGCAGTGTGATAACAGCAACAGCATAGGTAACCGAAAGCGAAGGCTGCCAACACTGGTTACGGCATCTCAGGCTGAGCCAAGCAGCACATCTGGCCTGGCTATTGGCATCTGCTCAGGACACAGCAGCAGTGGATGCAGGAAAGCAGGGTTGTTGCTGCTGCTGATGTTGTTTCTACTTCTGCTGCTGTGCACAGGTCTGTGTCTTCACAGCTCCACTGTTCAGCGCTTTCTGCTCCCTGGCAGCTTATGGCCTCGTCAGTGAGTGCCGGGACACGGGAGCTGGTCTGGCAGCAGCAGCACTGGTTGGCATGGTGCCCAGTTACATCAGCAGGAGCGTGGCTGGCAGTTATGATCTGGAGGGCGTGGCAATCTTTGCGCTTGTCTTTGTGTTTTACACATTCATTAAGGTGGGGCCGATGATTGGACCGCATGGGGGCATTGTAAGGCTGCATTCTGTCAGCACTGACCCATTGGCCTGCACTGCAAGTGGCGGGTCCTGCAAGGCGATGAGATCAGGCTTCATTACGACGCATGACGTGGGTACAGTTGCCTGTCAATTTCTTGTACAGTGCTGCTGTACCTGCAACGGCCTTGTGTGGCGGCCTACTCAGTGGTGTGAGTTATGCCACTGATCGCACCATTCACTGAAATTGACGATACATCTCAGTTTTTAGATCTTTGCAAAGTGACGTTTGGAGGCAGAGTATAGACTCTGGACCTTGCCTCACAGGAAACAGCTCATCAGCAGCAACAACAGCATATTGAATGCAGGAGCTGCGAAACTAGGGTTCAACTGTAGGCTTTTCATACTTCACCGCCACTGCAGCAAATGTGTTTTTTCACTGCAGACTGTGCACCTCCCAGCTGCTCAGCGTCATGCATCCATTGCCAGAATGCAGTATCTGCACTTCTCACATACACCCCTCAACCACCTACATATACATATCATATAGTTTGTCTATGTATTCTTTCTTTGTATCTTGTTTCTCTATCAGGTACCAGGATGTGCATATACACATGTCTGTATATATACATCATGCTGTGTTGGTTCTGCAGCCAGAAAGCAGGCATCAGCTTCAGCAGAGTGGCAGAAGCATATGGTCCAGTTTCATCTTCTTCCGGTTGCTCACACTGCCACTGTCACTGCTGTGCTGGCATTCCTTGCAGACTGTGAACACAGGTTCGCTGCGCTGGGGCACCATCAACCTGCTGGCCTACTTCTATATGGTTTTCAGCTGGGGAGGTTACTCCTTTGTTATCAATCTCATCCCAATTTACTGCCTGGCATGCATCTTCACTGGTAGATTCACATCACGGCACTACCTGGCATTTGCACCTTTGGTGCTTACTGGGACAATCCTAGCAGGTGGGATGCTGCATTGCCGGCTTGCTTTTGAGTTTCTCCAGTTACCAGCAGCTGTGGTGTGCCAAAGATTCTGGAGCTGCAGACCCTTAACAGGCAGCCAACTGCTGTGATGAAGCACTTGACATGCCGCTGACCGTGACCAGGCAAGACATAGGCCCCTGCAATGCTGCTTTGCAGGAAGCTACTAATATTGCAGTGGCCGGCAGTGATGTCTCATAACATTCCTTTCTTCTCCTTTATTTCAACCCTGCCAAATGCCATAAGCCGCTTTATTAATTAGTTCTGGTGACACTTGATTGCCCTTGCAGCCAGCACGCCAGTTATTGGCTTCAACGCCGTGCTTATGTCGGAGCACTTTGGCGCATTCTTCGCGTGCATTGTCATGCATGTGGTGCTTCTGGTCGGATGGATCAAGTCACTGCTGCCTCCCCGGCAGTTTGAATACGCCACACGATTACTGCTCCTCACGGGGGCAGGGGTGGTGTCCAGCTTGGTGTTGCTGGTGCTGGGCTACGTACTGCGGTCGGCAACTTTTGGGTGGACAGGTGCGCTTTGGGAGCCTTTACCAGTGTATAATGTTCATAAGTATACAATACAATCATGAATATGTAGAGTGTGATGGTCCATGAACATCATATGTCAAATTGTGATCACAATCAGCAATGAATAAACGCAAAAAATAACATTACTGTAAAGGCTTGGCCATGCCAACCTGCTTGAGATAGGACCTGAACATTTCTCAACCACCCCCAGCTGCCACTGCAGTATGATGTATTGTTAACCATGCATGCAATAACTATCACTGCTACAGCACTCAAGGATATCCACAGCCATTGCAGTCTTGGCCTGCTTGCAACAGTAATGCTCTTGTACAACAGAAAAGATTACAAACAGGCATGAGGACAAAAAAATATCAATCAATTCAGTTTCTTTTTCTGCAATCTTCTTCTTCTGAAAAAGGGGGTCTAGACATCATATTCCATTATATTTTTGCAAGCATGTCTAGCAGGCACAAGCAGAACTGCAGGTGCCCCCCAACGCATGTCAGAACATTTACCACATCAACTCAACTCTTTACATGGCTCTCTCTCTCTCTCTCTCTCTCCGCCACTCTCTTTTTATGCACCTCAGGCAGAACAGCCCCCCCCCCCCCTTTCACCACCACCACCAATGCATGTCAGAGCATTTGCCACGTCAGTTCAAGTAGTTGCATGGCTCCCTCTCTCTCTTCTGCACGCCAAGCTGATATGCTTACAAAGTGCTTGCTGCTGCTCCTGTTGGGTTGACTGTAGGCCGCAGTTTGACCCTGCTGGATCCGACATACGCCTCCAGGTTCGTTCCCATCATTGCCAGTGTCAGTGAGCACCAGCCACCCAGCTGGCCAAGTTACATTACAGACCTGCACTTTGCCGTGCTGCTAGCGCCAGCAGGCATCATGGCTGGGTTCAGGAAACTGGATAACGGTGAGCTTAAGAATCTATAGCTAGGGTGGCATACTCGCACGGTTCAGCAACATTATACTGCATGTTCAGCAGGACCGTACTGCAGGAGCTTTTCAGCTTGGCTGGTATGCTACCTGTAGATTACACGTGGACACTGTCACCGTCTCAGACGGTGCTCTGCACACCTCCCTCTAGGTGGATACTGACAATATGTCTGTATCTGGATATCAACGTATTGCCAGTAACCGGATACTGACAACGTGTCAGCAAAATGGCAATGAAGCATGGGTGGAGCACAACACAACCTCATAAACTGGCACTCTGCTGGCACTAGAGTGGCAGACCAACTTTATTGTGTGTTGTGTGCATCAAAAAATGCTCAAAGCTGACGGTGTGCTTCCCCCACTTCAACTGCAATATCTCTAAGGTGCCCCTCTGGGATCAGGTCGTATGTTAAATGTATGGTATGGTATGGTATGGTATGGTATGGTATGGTATGGTATGGTATGGTATGGTAAAAGTAAGTGATTATCATCCTATTCAGCAAACCACCATCAGCAGCAACATGTTTGCAACACACTGAGTGTCTGCGTGGTGTTTCCGCAGGCTCCCTGTTTCTGATCCTTTACGGCATCACTGCTGTCTACTTCAGTGGCGTGATGGTGCGCCTGATGCTCGTGCTGGCACCTGCTGTCTGCTGTCTGGCTGGTGTGGCCATCTCAGACATACTCACAACATTCACCACATCATTGAAAGCAGGACTGGTATCAGCTGGTAGGTGCCGGGCGAGTTGAGGAGACACAAAATGGTTTTCTACCGGCTTATGTCGGCCAAGCTTGCAAGGCTGAGCTTACATTTTGTTCAGATGACTTGTGACAGCACTGGCATATTCAGTCAGCTCGAACAGATCAACAGTAGAACAGGTCTCTGATTCATGCCTTGTTCCATCCAAGTCAGGTAAGTCAGCTTGATGGATACAAGACGCTTGTCATTGAGGTGCATTGACGGCTGCTTGGTATTCTCTCCTGCAGGGTTCACAGGCGCCTCTGCAGAAGCAGCTCCCACAACAGATGATGAGTCAGCAGCTGCTGACGACTCATCTGCATCAGCTGCTGCATCCAGCCCCCTGACCCCCGCCAAAGCGCCAAACCGCAAAGCCTCCAAACATAAAGCCAAGACTACAGATGACTCCGCAGCGCTTGGCAAGCTTGGCGAGCAGCTCTTTGGCTGGATCTCAGCAGAATCACAACCACTACCTGCTCCCATTGCAGCCCTGGGCCTGCTGTTCATGCTTGGGCTGATGGCATTGTACACAATCCACTGTGTGGGTGTGAGTGCAGACATGTACAGTGCTCCCTCAATTGTGCTGCAAAGCCACAGGCCGGATGGCAGTTTCTATGTCTTTGACGACTTCAGAGAGGCCTATGCCTGGCTGAGACACAACACTGACCCAGAAACCAAGGTAGCCAGCTGGTGAGTGTGTGAAACAGATCATTCAGAAGCTGTTTCTGTGGTTATCACTGGTTGTGGAGGATGTTGTATTGAATGTCATTCGTAGTTGACACTTCAAGCGGGGAAGTGCTCGAGCGAATCATGGCCACCTTTTGCCAACACCCCCACCCCCCCCGCCCAAGCTTTTGCCACCACAGCAGGGGAGCCGGGGGAGCGTGCATCCCCCCCAAACAACAGAAACAAATTATAGGGAGGCGACAAGAGAGGGGAAAGAGGGTGTTAAGGTTTGGGTGGGTTGTTCGTCCCCTTTTCTCTTGTCCGCCTTGCTCAGTATGTGTCGTCTGGCCGGGATGC
>JABEVS010000189.1:0-60830 GCA_018290735.1 Coelastrella sp. MACC-549 | reverse complement strand
GTGGGGGGGTACTGTACCTTCCCTGAAATGGTTTAAAAGGGCAGGTTTTATTGAAAGTCCTTCGTAATTTGCCCTTCAAAGGGGGAAAGGCCCCGGCGAAACATGGGCCCCTTTTTCCAACCCCCCCCCCCCCCCCCCGTTCACGGTTTTGACACAGCAGAAGTTGGTTGCTGACGCCGTTAGCATCTCAACAAAACAGCAGCATGATGTGATGACAGCTCAAAGAAAGGGGAGAATGTTGCTTAAGCTTGCTGTTGAGTCTCCTTCCCCCTTTCTGCTTGCTGGCTTGCTGCTGCTTCATTGCCTCAGGTGGGACTATGGCTACCAAACCACTGCCATGGCAAATCGCACCATCGTGGTTGACAACAACACTTGGAACACGTCACATATTGCCACAGTAGGTCGAGCCATGTCATCACCCGAGGCCAAGGCTTGGCGCATATACCGCAGTTTGGATGTTGAATACGTCTTTGTCGTTTTTGGTGGCATGATCGGCTACAGCAGTGATGACATAAACAAGTTCTTGTGGATGGTGAGGATTGGTGGCGGGGTGTACCCAGAGATCAAGGAGAGCGACTACCTGGGTCAAGGAGGGCAGTACAGGATCGATGAGGGCGGCTCACCCACCATGCTCAAAAGCCTGATGTACAAGCTGAGCTACCACGAGTGAGTGCTGAGCGCTGCTTCAGGCTGGCTGTTTACAGCACGTTACGACTGCTGGCCAACCACTGCACAGAGTTTGTGCGCTTATATGCACACGTGACATCTGAGTGCTTCAGCCGGCTTCTGTTTGTGTATTATGAGAGTCGTTTGGTGTCAGCAGGACAGTGGTGGACAGTGCCTTGAAACCAAACTAGGGCCAATGCTCTATTCACAATAGCATCCCAGCTGGCTTACAGGTCCGTCAACAGCATTGAATACTGTCACTGCTGTCGTTGAAGCGAATCATGGTTGGTTTACATGCCAGGATAATGTGAGCAGTACATCTCGCCAGTCCGCCTAGTGATACCATACATAACCGTCATTATGACGCTTCGGGAGCATGATGCTATGACACCACTGTGTGCTTGTCACGCAAAATGAATCCAATTGTTTGATGCCTTATCCATCCTCACCCACTGTTTTGGTATATCTGTATCTTCTGCATTGCAGCTTTGCTCCGGCTACTCAGAAGACTCTTGGCATGTATGGTTATGACAGAGTTAGGCAAACCAAAATTGGGAAGACTGAGGTGAGCAGGTTGACAACTGGAATAGATGGCTGAAACTGTTTTGGGCAGTTAGTGCCGTCCAGCCGCTGCATAGCCAAGTTAGCTATGCAGCACAAAGTAGGGTGGAGACCTGTTTATGTGCAAGCAGCAGCTGCAGGCATCAGTGGGGTGTCACCTGCAGCTCTAGCTTGTCCTGCAGCATGGAAGCACCAACTGTAACTGCTTTGCTGAATGCCGTACCATTGTGGCCCAACTGATTCCACTGCACCATCATACATTAATCCATGGCTTGGCAGCCTTGTTCATGTGATGGTCACTGAGATAGTACTTGTCATACTGCAGGTGCCCTTGAAGTACTTTGAGGAGGTATTCACTAGTGAACACTGGATGATGCGAATATATAGAGTCAGAGACCAGCCAAACAGAGACAAGCCAATGTCACTGACCAGTGGTAAGAAGAGGACAAAGTAGCCGCGCAGTACTGCCGGGCAAAGTGGGAATAAGAGGGAAGGGGGTTATGGGGGACATCAGTCAGCCATGCATGCTACCACGCAACACCGGTGTTGTGTTGATTCTGTTCAACAGAGTGGGTGTTTGGTGTGAGGGTCAACAGCCATCCAACATCGAATGGTGAACATGGCATGTAATAGGCGCATTGTTAGGCTAACGAGGCGGCCTGAAAGCTGTCCACTGGACCGGCGTCATGATGATTGCAGCAATCCATATCTATTTCTTTCACATATCTAGCTGCCCAGCACTGACGGTCACTAGCTGTGCATGCGCCCGCTCCCAGCTACGGTAGCACTGCCACGGGCAACAGCAGTAGCTTCTATAGCGGCAGCAATACTGTGCCGGGCTTCAGAGGACTGTGCATGCATGCTCCCACCAGCAGCTGGCAGTCTGGCGGCTTAATTATCATGATAATTTAAGTTACACTCGTGTAACTTAAAACTTAATAATCAATTTGATCAAATCCACTTACTATTACGCCATGACTCGTCTGAACGGTTCAGTTATCAGGCTCTGACAGAGTTTTAAACTTTTGAGACGTGATATGGACTCTGGACTGTGGATATTGGACATCTACATGACTCTGAAGAGCCTCTTCAAATGATTCTCTGTTACACCACCTAGGGCAGGGCTGATGCCAGCACATAAAACTTCTGCGTCCCAAAACGAACAAGCGTGCGTGTACATAGGATCCGGACTCATGACACTCATCTCGGACATGTTGATGAGGTATAATCAGGCCCAAGTCTGCCAGAGGGGCCCCGATCCGACCGGCATCGCGTTGACTGTTGCGACGCGCGCGCTGCACGTGAACAGGCTGTTACTTACTTCCTAATGGAAGCACATCCGCTGGCAGCCATGCATTTAAATGCATTAGGGCATGTTCACATGTTCGTAATATTACATATTAAAACCCCATTAATGGGCAACTGCAACATGAAGCCTAGGCTCGCTGCGATCGCGAGAGGCTCTAAGACGCGCATCCTAAGGATGCTATCCATTCACTTCATCTATTGAATAACCTCCATGCCTATATCCACGAAAGGATTGTTGTGCGATGGGTTTGTTTGGTGTGTCCTGCGCAAGATGCTGGTGCAATGCGCAGGCATGCGTACACGACCACTGCCCAAGGGAGCAACCCTGGCTTGGCAGTGCCAAGTTCAGCTGAGACATTAATACGCGTAGTTGGTTGAAAGGAGGTGGATGACGTTGCAGAAACTGTAGTTGTTACATTGGGGCTGTGACGCTTGTCAGTTGCGACAATCAGCCAGCCGATGCCCATTATCACAGTCAAGGATGGCCTATAAAACATAATCTAATTTAATGCGCTGTGTTACAGGTGTGTAGATGAAGGCCTAAAGCACTAATGGTTCTTGGGGCGGTCAACTGTGATAAGTAGGCGGGTCCAGGGTGAGCGCAGCTTGATTTGCGGGAGTATATTCATCTCGTTGAACTTCGCTGTATCGTGCGGATGCATGTCTTGTGCCGGTCAGCTGGCTGTGCCGCATCTTATACATATATACGCCATCCCACTTTGCGGCACTGCGGAATCTGTCCAATGCTGTGCTTCTATGGCGTGATCTACTTTGAACATGCACTAAAATAAAGTGTGTTTATAACAGTACATTTGTGTATGCTGTTTCGTGTGTAGGATTACAACCAACAAGAACAGTGCATCCTCTTGCAATCGCCGTTGTCACCATATTGCAGCTGGATACTTGACAGCAAAATGCAGCGCTTCTTCCTTTTTGCTGCATTCCTGCTGCTGTGCGTAACCGTGCAAGCTCAAGACACCGCAAACACTGCAGATGCTCAAGCAACACCTAATGCCAGCAGCGTTGTCGCACCGGAAACTGTGGCAGATACAGAAGGTAAGTCACTAATGCCACCTAAATGCTTGTCATACCGGTGTATTTCCAGATCCTTAGCAACTGGTAATGCTTGTAGTCAGCTGCTGCGGCTTTGGAGACAGAAGGCCTGCAGAAGTCGCCATTGATGGCAGTATTGTGAATGCTTGCCAGTGACTTCGTGTACCAACTTACCGTTTGCATGGCAGGTTCCAGCTCTGCTCTTCAGTGCCCTCCAAGCCCTGGTTCTGACCCCAGGACCTCAGGGTTCAGCAACTGCCCCACAGCCCTAGGATCAATCTGCAGGGCAGAGTGTGCTGCCAACACATTTGGAACTGGTCTGGAAGCTGTGTGTGTTATCAGCAACGTCACCAATGCAGCTAGCTGGGAGATTACAGGTTTCTGTAGTGAAGGTATGCGACTTGGGTATGTACATACATGTTATGTGCAATGTGGCGTACTGCCTCATGCAACGTATAAGCACCCCGCGCTGTCCAGAGCTCACACTTCTATCTCTTGTAGGCGTCGCAGTGCATGTCATATCTGCTATCAGTTGCACACCCTTGTAATCTCTCAAAGGCTTGCGAATGTAAACAACAGCTCTTCTGTGCAGCAGTTGTCAGGCCTATAGCACTTGAATTCCTTCAAGGTGACCAGCCAGTGGTCACTACTGATAGCCCCTACTCGTCAATCAGCAGCCCACAGCCTGCGACTCCTACCCCCAACAAACTGCAACATCCCAATCTGCATCGTGTTACATCAACATCGTGTGATAATGAAAATGGCCGCACTCTTTGCCTCTTGTGTACAATACCAGGCACCGCTGTGTGTCCCTCGGCCCCTCCAGCTGGTGCTGCTGCTAACAGCCTTGGCTTCCAAAACTGCCCAACACACCTGGGGGCAACGTGCACTGCTTCCTGTGCCGAGGGAGCCACAGGCCCAGGCCACACTGCCAGCTGCCAACTGAAGACTCAGAGAGGCGGACCTGGAGCTCCTGCTTGGGTTGTTGAAGGCAGCTGCACTGCTGGTGAGTCATGTGCTGCTCCAACCAGCTGAGTAAAACTGCTGGTGATGCTTTTAATTTATCAATAGTACGGTACTGAACAAAAGCTGGATATGACGGGTTTGTGCAGATGTGGCTTTGGCTGCGTCAGGAACAGAGAGCACCATCAATCAGTGCTTTCATTGCTGCATGCTTATGTAGCATACATTTTTGATGTATCGATCACCACCACTACTTGCAGTTGCTGTTTCATTCCTGCAACAAATGACAGCCTTGTGATGGCTATCATACAGTGCAGACCAATTAAATATACTTGCCAGCACTGCAATCAAACTCTACTTCTGCTGTTGCTGCTGCTGTGACATCTGGTGCTGATGATGATGATGTGGCTGCTGCTGTCACTGTTGTGACCGATCATCTACTCTGCAGCCAGCACCAATGGTAAGTGGGTTTTCATGATTAGATTACAATGCCGCACAGAAGATAACCACAGATCCACAGTGCAGAGTGGCCTATGCAGATTGCTGCAGCTGCCACACCATTGTCAGGGTGGCTGGAGCCCATCTACTGCTGCCAGTAGCCATTCAGGTGTCTTTGATTCATCTCAACACTATCAGTACCTGGCCCATGTAGTGCTTGGTAGTTTATGGTCACACAGCTATTCAACACTGCCACGTGAGCAGCACCTGCACTGGTTGGTGGCTGCACTCCTCAGTGTACTGTGGTGTTTGTGCTGTGTGACTTGCAGTGAACAGTTGTCAGGGAAACTGCGGCAAGAAGAACCTGGTTGACATGCACAGCAATCAGCCTTGCTACTGTGATTACTGGTAAGTGCTCCATGGCGACATAGGCATGTCATTGACTCGACAGTCGATCATGCTGCACATACATGCTTACACACATACCATCATTTCTGATGCAGTTCAGCATGCACAGACTCGTAGCCTCTTGCATGTAGCGGTGCAGAAGCTGCAGAATGGCCTTCCACATCGCAGTCCATGCTAATGGTACTTCTTTCTTGCATGGCTTTTTTGTTCAGTATTACATGTATGTATGACATTGGTTGCGCTTGAGCTGGTTGTGCTTGTTGGAGACATTCAGACAGCTTGCCACAATGAAACCAGCACAACACTGACTTTCCAGTCCAAGCCATTGCTGCATGCTTCTGCAATTACTGCAACACTGCCCGGGCCATTGATGAATACCCCAGAGATCATTCCACTGGGAGTGCCAGCTTGTAGAAAGCCTGTAGGAGTATCACTGTATACAGCCGCCGCTCAGTGAGCAGCAAGCTCTGCCAACAAGCAAACCAGTGAGCAATGTTCCCTGGCTGCTACTGCTGCTGTTTCTTGTAGGTGCAACTTGTACAATGATTGTTGTGGAGGAATGAACTCTGCAGCTGCTGAAGCGAAGGATGCCGCTTGCCCAGAAATGGCTCCGGCAGCAAATAATCTGCCAAACCTACTCACTTGCAGGTGAGATAAAGAGCTTGTGGCGACGTGGTTTGAAACAACCTTCTTGTTCTTTTATGCCTGTCCAAAAGCCTTCAGCAGCACGTTGTTTGCATTGGGCTCCTCCTGCTGTCTGGCTCAGCATGACTGTCATCACTTGAGTCTGGTAGTCAGGGGGAGATGTCTCATCACTCCAAGCTAATTATTTTATCTTGCACTCATGCACTGCTATCTGCAGACAGATAATGGAAACAGGTTCCTAAGCGCTTTGACCATCAAGACAGTACAGGCATTTGTTTGTGGCTTCTGACCATTGTCTGCTGCGTGCCGTTCCCCTGCAGGAACCAGCGAGGAGTTCTTGATGGTGTAGACCCATGTGCATCTTACAGGCCCGGTAACTGTTGGTGCGACAAGTTCTGCTCAGCAGCCGGTGACTGCTGCAGCAATTGCCCTGCAAAGTGCCCCGCCACTTGTGCTGCTCGCCCCAGCACAATGGAGGTTCCAAGTGCTGAGAGTGAGGGCCAGGCGCCCATTCACGGCAGTTGTGCAACTGATGCCCTTACTAAGCTTGCCCGGGAGACCAAGGACGAACTGTTGAGCGCCGTCACCGGGGTATCTCCAGCTGATTACACTCAAGACTTTGAAAGCAGGTGTCAGCGATGCCAAGATGCTCTCATCCAGACCGACTTATCCACAACAACCATCATCATATCAACATACATTGCCAGCGTTGGCCTTGGCAAGCAGCCTGCCCCGTACACTGCAACTCGGGCCTCTCAACTGATCCAAGGTCTCAACACTGCCTATGCAAGAAGCGGCTTCCAGTTCAAATTGGTAAAATATGTTGACAACTTTGTGTTCGCCAGTCAAGGCACTCTGGACGGAAATGATTGCTTTGGCAGACCCGCCAACCCTAACTGTGAACGTTGCAGCACTTATCGCCAGATTGTGCCCACAAGCTCCCAGGGCTCACTGTCCCTGGTGATCTACCTGAGTCCCTACCCAGCTAACACAGGCAATGTGGTTACATTAGGGGCTTCCTACCTGCCGCAAGATGTCTACAACCCCTCCCCCACCTCCAATACTGTTTCCATCAGCTGCATTGATGGTGTGTATGTCGTGGCAACCCCTGCTAATGGTCCTGGGGGCCCAGCATCTGCAGTGAAACAAGACATCGCAACTGTGACCCACGAGGTAGGTCAAATGTGCAATTAGTATGCCAGGGGAGCATGCAGCTTGCTGCTAAAGGGAGCCCACATACCTATGGGTGCAAAGTTGCTGACCTGATCTTCATGCCATGACCTTGCTGGTGGCGCATGAGCACAATATAGGCTCCAAAAATTCACACAGGCTTGTGCCCACTGGCCTAAGCTGGCAGACTTGTTGCAATATGTAAACAAGTCTCTGCTATTTTCTGGCATGTATCAGCCAGCACTTGTGTAGTGATGATTGGTGCGTATTACATAGCAGTTGGCTCTATGTGGTGTCAACTTGAGGATTGATCACTGATGGCATTGCTCAGTACCAATCTGCAGAAAGTCAGCCTCAACATGTCACCTTACTAAGCCTCCTCCGTCTGACTGCTGCACTTTCATGATACTTTGTCTGCAGATTGGACATTGGCTGGGGCTTAACGTGAGTCGATTGATAACCTGATAGAATCTAGACCGAAAGCAGAAGCGCATGTAGTGCAATGGCAGTCAACCAGTCACGACACTGCATTACGGTCCTGTATTGAGTGTGTCTCTGCTGCAGGCCACACTCTTCTGCTCAAGGTCACCTCCGTCAGATTCTGTGGTGATCTTCATAACTGGTTGTGAGGATACTGTACATCCCTTGGGGCATACTATGGCACGTTTGTTCATCAGCGCAGCCATCGAGACGCTCTCAGCTGTCTCAGCTGACTGATATCATGCAGACCTGTTGCTTGCAGCCCTGCTCAGGGGTGATAAATTTACAGCATAGAGCACTGACTAATCCTGTGCCATGTTACTGCTATGCCTTGCAGCACCCCTGGAATGGCATTCAGGACCCAAAATTGACGGATGCACAGCTATGTGCACAGCAGATTGGGCCCAACTACAGAAATGTCAATGGCATTGCTAATGCCATCACAGATGGTGTCAGAGACACCCCTCCTCAACTGCCCATGCGTATGGCAGTACATGGCACGGAGCAGCTTGGCCCTATATTCTTTGATTGCAATGCTAATGGATCCTTCAACCCCAAGATCAGGAGGCAAGGGCCCCCTGTGGCGTGCAATGGCATCATCGGAGCAACAAGCAAGTACTACAATAACTTCAACAATGTTATGTCTTACTACGTTGCTACATGCAATATTAGGCAGCATGCAAAGACCTTTTCTGCTGGTCAGCTGGCTCGTATGAGGTGTGTTTACAGCTGCTACCGTGAAAACCAGTGTGGTACAGGCTCCTTCTACGGATGATGAACAGGCAGCAGTTGGCTCAGCGGGTCATTGTCACAACCAGGCTGTTTCCGGATTCGTACTTTATCAGAACTTCTTATTTATGGTAAGTGAGCATGATGCTCATTTACCATAAATATGGCATATGGCATATGACCTGACTACCATAGCAGGCCGTCAGGCAGGCCGGGCCTTATTGTCATCATTGTATGCAGACATTGTCATAACATGGTGGATTGTGTTATGTTGATTTGCACAACAATTTGCTCTTCACTACTATTACAGTACATACCCTTGTGCAGCACGGTATTTCCATAATGCGTTCCATGACTTTTTTGGATAATTTTTTTTTTTGATGTCACAGAATTGGACTTGAACCAAGACTGTTATTGGATGGGTGTTTGCCAAGCCTGTGCTGGCTTTGTGGCCACTGTATCTTCAACTAGTCTGCTTGCTCCTGGAAAGGGTCAGACTGCCAAGTGTGACAATGTATCAAATGGCCTGCTGACGCCCCTCCCTGTGGTCTACCTGACATGGGTAGCAGTCACTGTGCTGCTTTGAAAGCCGCTTTGATTATGGCAGCCATTGTTACATTGTTAGTAATATCTTGTGCTGGCTGGCTGCAACCAGACTGCACAGTTGGTAGCACTTTGCTGTGTATGATGTATACTTGCCAAACGGGGCACATGCAATCATCCATGGTTTGCAGCATGTGCCAGGCTTGCAGCACTTGTGACCATTGCTGGGATACCAGCCCTGCAGCGTGCCACGATTGAACCTGTCAGGCACTGGCAGGCTACTAGGATGCATTGCGCCTTCTGTATTGAGTGCATGCTTGTCATTTTTTCAAGGGAGACTGCTCTCATATTGCGGCAATCGTGAATGGTGGTGCAAGACTTTGCTCTGCCATTAAGCAAAAACACCGTGGGGCACTATCACAGTCTGCTGATCATTTCAATGATATATTCATCTCATACTATCATGCTGTCACTAGTAGTGGCTAATGACTAGCAGCACGCTGTCACAGGAGCGATTTCAGTCTATTTCAGTTTGGCATCAGACTGCAGGATATGGTGTGAGTTCACCTCTCCTACACTTCCTTGGGTCCAGCATCAACAGCTTCCTGGACACTGGGAAGACCTGATGATCTAGACCATGCCTGGGGCAGGCATGGGTACCTGCGCTAAGCATAGGTACCTTGTGTATTCATTGTAAATGCATTCAATTGTAGATGCTCTAGCTGGACTACACTCTTAACCTATTGTTGCAGCCCTACAGTCAGGTGATGTCTCAAGCGCGGTTTACGCGATTGCACCAAGTCAAAAGCGCGGTGGCGATGATGCTGGACCTATCGCAATCAAAACAGCCACCAGCAACCCACATGTTACCGCATAATTGTATGGGATGCTGCCGTATGTACTAGTAAAAGACATCTATTGTCTATCATCTATCTATTATACATGAATGATCTAATCATTGCCATAGCCGATCAACTTGCTGCACAGCTCCATTTCTGTTACCATCACCAACCACTGTTTGCTCGCCCCCTTGCCATTAAAACCCTGCACATTCAGCACACCCCCCGCAACTAGTCGACCAACTGAGTGGGTTGACCAGGCTTGAATGCCAGATGAAGCGATGCAACTGTAACCATTATATTGCTTGCCACTGATTGATCCACAGCATGGTGCCTGGCCAGTACCTCTGCTGTTGATCGCCTTTGTCATGTGCATCATTTGCATGGTTGCATGATGTTACCTATCCCTGTCTTTCCACTGCTACACGAGGTATTGTGCCTGCAGCTGCAGTGTGTTTCTGCAGGGCTGACATGTTACACAGGATGCGGTGGTGCTTCTTATCTCAGGACGTTCGGTCAGCACCCTGGGGTGCCACCCCCTCGCAACCCTGTAGTGCTAACCCGCTTTCTCCTCCTTTTTACAGGTAATGATGTGACGTGGAAGGACAGCTCGGTGGACAGCCGGACAGCCGAGGCAGGCACAAGCATCACACTCGGGTGGCGCCCCCACGCATGTCAGTGCATTTGCCATTGCATCTCAACTTGTTGCATGGCTCTATTTATTTCACATGTTACCGCAACATGATGATGATCACCGCTCCATGGCAAGACAACACTGTCGTGGCACTGCAACCCTTCTGACTCTGTCTCTACGCCGACAAGCACAGAAGTCCGTATTATGTAAGTCGGAAATCTGCCTCCTCACCTTCTGCCCTCTATACAACCACCGAAATCCAACTCCTGTCCAGGCATCAATGCTGCCAACCCACTCTAAGCTATTAACATAAGCGCTACCACCACGACCCGCCCTATCAGCTGCCACAACGCCATCTGTTGCACCAGCGACAGCACCATCAGCAGTAGCAGCTGCTGATGCTGCTGCAACCTCTTGTCTTGCTGCAGCTACTTCTCCTGATGCGGCTACCAGCCAGCGCTTTTGTCCTGCTGCTACTGGTGGCGCAGCTGTGCTGATGATCACCCGGTGTCAGCTGAGCCGCTCTAGAGATCTGTCAGATCTGTAGGACATCATCCCTGCGGGACTCACCCCTCCCCCTCTCCAGCAGAGCATTCATCTGCATTGAGTGCGACCACTAAACTTGAGCAGCATCAGGCCATTGCTTGTACACCTACATACAGCGTACTTGTTGCTAGTTTAGCAGCAGGCTGCTTGCCAGTGTTTGCAGCTAAAGCTAGCAGTGCGAGCCACGTTGATGTGCATTACCCGAATAGCTGTGTGTAGTAATGAAACCAGTTCTGCAAACGTCTGCCGCAGTGAGTTGTAACAGGCATTCAAACACTACATGAAACTAATCCTCGACCGCGTCTTGGGAGCATCTGAAACAAACACGTTGGGCCCTAGCTTGACCCCGAGCCTCAGGATGGCCACTGGCAGTGTACAACATTCACTCAGCGCCATCGTCATCAGGATGTGCGGCACATATTTGCAGATCATGAGCAGCCAGTCTGAATCTAAGCATCTGTCTGTGCACATACTTGATGCCTGCAATTGGAGGAAGGTTGCTGGGGTGTGGGGATGGGGTAGGCCAAATACCCACTGGTCATTGCAGTCTGCATGGCTAGATGGTGGATTGTTGGACAGTGTTGTCCTAGCTGGGTGTGAGACAGTGAGTGTCATTGGTCAACCTGGTTGACCTTTGGCCGGGGCAGTACTGGCCTGACAGTACTGAGACCTGAGCAGCAGAGCTGGCTGGTCATCAGGGGACCACCCCCTTGTAACGGACACAAAACAAACCAAAAGCAGACTCAGTCTAGGCTAGTAGTAGTAGTAGTAGTACTCAGATCATCGGGGCCGATGGCAGGATTGCTATGGCTAATGGGTAACTTATATATATTGGATGATCTGGATGAACACCTACAGACAGGTCAGGCACCTGATACACCCAAGGGGAAAGTGCAGCCATGTCAAGGTCCCGGAACTCATTCATGGGTGCACAAGACTCTGAGTTAACAGTGCCAACCGAAAGTTGCAAGTACTGTAGCTCCCAGCGTCCGGGAGGCTGTTGATGCCGGAGCCACTCAAGTGTAGGAAAGATACATACAGCTGTTTTTGGGAGGTGTATACCCAAACTCACATCATAAACTGCAGTGTAATGCCAAACATGGCATAGACTGAAATCACTCCTGTGACGTCATAGACGTCGACAGCTGCAGCGTGCCATGACAATGACACTGATCATCACAACGACCCGAGGCAACACCCTTGAGTGGATTTGAATGCGTTATTAGACTCATCATGTAGTGATTCTAGATGCAGCGATAGCGAAAATTCCTTCAGAAAAGGCGAGGCGCTTTGAAGCAAATTTGCTCCGCGCGCGGATAGACGCGCGTCTCTGGCAGCTGCAGAAGTCGACGTGTGTGAGAAAGAAGCGAGCCACGATAATAGGCAACCAGCTGCAAGGAAGCACAGCTGTTTTGTTCGTTTAGAAGGTATCAGCTGCACCGAGCACAATACTGAAACCTCAAACCCAAACCCGGCCGTTGCTGTGGCAAGCCATTTGAATTCAAAAGGGATTGCAGGACTACTTGACGGTGCTATTTGTACACACACACCGCCTGACTGCTTCGCAACAGCTTTCCAGTACGCCGTATTAATACAATCGATATTGATAGTGTCCATCATGCATCTGCATGCAGGTGGAAGTTGCACCCAGCTGCAGTTCCAGGCTCCGGATCTAAGCACCGTATATGGCATCTGGTGCCTGATTTGCTTTTGCTTCTGTTACAACGGGGTCGTCTCCTGAGGACCAGCTGGCTGCAGCCAGTTTCGCTGCTCAGGTCTCACTACTGTTGGACCAGTACTGCCCCGGTACCAGTCAACCAGGTTGACCAGTGACACTCACTGTCTCACACCCAGCTGGTCCAACACTCCACCATTCAGTCACGCAGACTGCTGTGAATAGTGGGCATCAGCCTCAGGCTTTGATGGCACCAATCCCCACACCCCAATAACTATTTTCCAGAGCATACATCAGGCATGTGCAGAAGGCAGATGCACCATGTGCTCAAAGAAACCTGCAAACGACGGCAGCAAAAGTCTGTATATGCGATGCTGCAAAGCACATGTCACCAAGAGCAGCACATTAAGCTGGCACACTGGCAGGCATAAAAGCAACTGAGTGCAACCTGCATATCTGTCGGCTATGACTGCATCAAGCTCTGCACATACACTCCAAGCCAGTGCATCACCGGCCTTTTGTCAGCTGACCACCGGCCCTACTGTCTACATTCACTTCCATGGAAGTGGCCACATGAAAGCAAGAATGGCGGGCAAGGCAGTGAACGTAGATCAGGACATACAACTGGCTGCCGAAGCGCATGTCACAGCGCTCAGCACTGCTGAACAGAGGGCACACATACATACACAAAACAACAACAAATTCAGGAGTGTGTGTGGTTCCTTGGAGCCAGGCTCAGGAAATTTTGACGATTCAAGCAGAGCCAAAGATGATCATGTGACAATATCTGTGAGGAAGAGGCGTGTCGATTTTAAAACTAGTTTAGATTGAATCTAAAACTAGATTGAAAACTGGTTTTGAAAAGAGATCGCTCCTCACGGTTACATACGGCATCCGTTGCCACATCGGGTTTGGGGCGAACGAAGTCCCACCAGGACGTCCTGAGCTCAGCGCGAGGCATGCTCGAGCAAGATACTCCTTCGTAATCCAGGCATGGTTTATGTCAACCGACCACTATATGCATGTACTTACCTCTTATTATGATATTCTATAGAAGCAACAGCAGCTGCGCAAAGTGATCTGCTTGTACAGCGCAAGGCGCAGCCAGGAGCTCCTGACAAAGAATGATTCTTTCAGACCCAAAACAAGCTCCTCAGGCTCTCAAGACTTCTAATGGACACAAACAGACACATTTGCACCGTACATACTATATAGTATATATGCACTGTTTTACTACTTCAAGTTGCTGCAGCCAGGGCTGACCGTCACTTTGAAGGGCCAACACAACAGACTCATGCGCCACTGGCTTCAACCATCTACATAATTGAGCACCCCAGGTACACAATTTTCTGCCGGAGGCTCAGGCATCACTGTCAAATGATGCAATGTCACACAACAAATCATCGTGATCCTCCTTTGAAGTCCCATGAATATGGAAGCAAGGTAAAATTACACCTGCCTTTAATGCACATAGGCTACATGCCTACTACATAGTATGAGTAGTACTAGCAATGCCCTGAGCACCACTGCAGGCACGGATTGAAGCTCACACAATCAGTTTGCCAGGGTGGCTGTTGGGTATGGAGGTCAAGCGGAAAAAGTAAAGCCTATATATTCAGCCCACTGGGCTGGCAGCTGTACAGCTGTAGATGCCTTACTGTACAGATGTCCAGGTGGCGCCAAGCAGCCACCTTGACATGTGCAAGCTCAGCCAATGCTCCCAAAGTCATCTGCACCATCAATTGTGCTGGCACAGGCAGTGAAACGATCCCAAGCATTTCATTGCCAATATTTCAGAAAAGACGCCCATGCTGCTACACCATTCATAGCCCATCATATAGTATATGATACCTGCTACATCAGTGAGATATCCACAGCCGGGCACTTAGTATCACCGAGGCTCACGGCTGTGTACTGCTGAATGCAGATGCATGGAAAAAGTGAACAACAATAGGCTAGCCTAATAGCGCTATTACCTGGCAAATCCTGGCTCAGAGAAGAGGGGCCTGCTTGAGGTCACTCATGCACCAGACGCTAGTCGTCAGATTTTGCAGTGGGCTCTAGTACATAAAATTGGATGCAAGTGGCTAGCTGAGCTCCCGGAGCAGCGATTGCTGTGGCTGGAGTTTTAACAAAGGGTGATGGCAACACTGACAACGAAGCTCATGATGAGCAATATTTTTCATGATTGTGAACCTTTCACACAACTACAGAAGTTGAAGTTCTGTGAGAGCACGACAACAACAAGCCTCGGCTCTTAGAGCCGCGATTGCAGTGCAAGCCTGGTGCAAGGCTGGTGCATCCCATCGCACAATACGCAAACCTCAAAGCGGCCAGCAGCTTGCCGCTGCCAACAAACCCTGCTGAGAAAATGCATATCACATTGCACGTCCAGATGCTGACCATGCGTTGCAAATTCTGCTTCTGCTGTGAGATCGTGCAGTGGGGTCTGCTGTTCTGAAATCAGACTAAGAATACTGCAGCAATTGTGCGCAGTACTGCAGACAAGAGCCTGTAACAATGGCTATGCATGGGCCATGAAATGCCAGTGTGAATTGGTTGACAAGCAGCGGCAGCAAATCAATGAGACAATTGCGTACAGCACTCATGCTGCTGCGTGCATATGGGCGCTTTCTGTACCAGCTGGCACAAGTATTATTGGTTTACTATATGCATCCTGTTTCAGCTGGCACAAGAATGATGCAGATGAGATTCATTACTACCTTCAAGACCTGTGCCCACAACAGGCTAGTTCTCAGAGTACTCTGAGATGCGGATGACACTTTCTACCAGGTGACCACATCAGTGACTACTAGTGCATGCATTGCCTTTCAGATGCATCATGACCACCAGGCTTTAGTAGGGCTCAATACCAGTTACTCTTACAGCATCAAAAGAAAACTGCATTCGGCGTGATCACCTGTCAAAGCATTTGCTGGCTGGGAAGGCCATGGGGCCATGAAGGTAAAATAGCTACTGCTTGTGCTGGCAGCAAGTTCAGCCGGTCAACAAACAGATTACAATGCTCTTTAGTGGAACAGGTGAAGACCCAAGATGTTTTAGTCACCCTTTGGCTTTTGTTTTAACCTGTGACGTTGTCCAAGGGGCTCTTGCAGAAAATTGCCAAGCTCAGAGACCTCCACTGCTTAATCCAAGTACAGCAGCAAGCCAGCATGATCAGCCCCATTGCTGTTGTATAGAATTCTTGTCAAAGGCCATCTGAGACCATTGTTGAAAACCAGGGGGACTGGGCAAGCCATCAGCCCACCTTGATCTGGTACTTGTTGCTTTGTTATCTGTTGCTTCAAGCCAAAACCAGTTATGCAATCAGCACTCTGGTCACTTATTGACTGATTGCAAAGTAGGTTGCACCCTTTTGTCCCCTGATACTCATCTGCAGCAAACATACCTCATCTCGATATGCACTGCCGGGCCGGCAGGTCTCATCAACTGGTATATTTGACGGAGCCTGGTTTAAGCCTTATAGTGTTCATCCAATTGGATGCTCGATTGATGAGTTCCAGCAGACTCCTGCAGTCGCATTAGCAAGGTCCACGGGTCCAGGCTGCCTACATTCCAGGCCGGGACAACACTCCTTCCCAGCCAGGAGACAGTTCTGCTGTCCGGTCTGCAGACAGCAGCAGAAGTAACATTAACCACAGGCATTCCCTGTGTTGGCAGTACATTCCAGTGAAGGACTATTGCTGAAACCTCCTGGTAATTTGCTGCATATGAACAGCAGGCAAATGCTTTTGACCTCTTTTATTGGGGAGCATATGCTTGGCATCAAAGACCATGCAGGGGAAAGCCCATCTGTCTCGAGATGATATTCATAGCTCAGCATCTGCTAGCTACCTAGCAGCCCTGATCAGCTGTTTGGAACACATTTTTCTTCCGTAGACGGCAACATTGGTAAAATGATTGGGTCCTCATGGTCAAGTGCTGATGTTGAGAACACATCCTGGCGGCTAAGAGACATCCTGATACCGGTTTTGTCAGTTATCTGGACACATGGCCAGGATGTCCTAAGAGACCAATCGTCCTGTGCGTCAAACTCCAAAAGACTGATGACAGAGTTCACGTGTATGTAAATCACAATCAAAATAATCATATTCATTATCATCTACATACTACTGGTTGCTTATGCCTACCTTGCAGGTCCCACATGCACCAGTGTACGCCACTGGAACATGAGCGCAGGCAGCAGCACAGCTGTTGAAGTATGTGACGTTATTAACACCACACACAGGCACGTATATGAAGGGGCAGATACAGCCAGGTGGTTCTTGGGATGCGCAGTTGGCCTCAGGTGCCGTCTTCACAGCTGCACAAAGCTCAGCCACGCATCTGTTGATGTAGTACTGATTATCAGAGCCACACACTGGGGCATATCCCAAGTCGCAGGTGCAGCCTGTGAGGGCACAAGCAGCCGCAGGAGGCAGATAATGTTTAGGACCATCCGTAACCGTGACAGTTGAGATGCTGGCATATCATATGTGAGCATGACCATGCTTCTGATTGTGAGGGAGGAGCTGCATGAGGGGCATTGCAGCCAACTGGCTTTGAAACAATGCACATTGGTTTTGCAAATGCTTCACAGAATGATTGTGTTAGGTTGGGTAAAGTACTGTACAGGTACATGCATACAATGCAGGCACCATGCAGACAATGTGCCAGTCAACTGACATCTTATTGCATGTCATCCTTGGCTGCTGTGGGTGGCTAATTTGTGTTCAGTAATTGCAAACTTCATTGAGCATGCAGGGGATTCCAAGGCATTGAAACCTGGTGATCACTGTTAGCTCAGGAGGCACCCCATGTTGGCAAGAAATTGCGTAGAAGAGTAGTTTCAAACATGCAGCAACAGTAATTAGACTTGCACATTAACAGTTCACTGGCAAGCAACTGATACTAACTGTTGTCAGCGCTCTTGCAAGGCTCTTTGGTTGCCCATTTCACTCCAGCCTGTCTGGCATGGCACATGCTGGTGTATGTCTTGCCATCCCTGCCGCACACTGGTGCAAACCTCTTGCTGCAGTTGCTAAGCCCATAGACCCTGGAACACACTGCATCACATGATCCACAGTAACTCTCGACGCAGCGGAAACCCCGTCCACAGTTCTTATTGTAGCAAAGCTGCTGATCTCCACAGCTCTTCAAGATCACACCAGGGCTGCAAGTGTATGGCAGAACTGCAGTCAATACACAAGCAGGGGCCAGGAAATATAATGAAGCAGATAACATGCATTTACTTCGTACGCGTAGATGCAAATGGAACATCTGAGGCCAAGGCACAAGAGCAGTGGTACCACCGGTGACGTTTAACGTATCAGCAAGAGCCAGGGCAGTGCAGGACAGCTCCCAGTTATCATGACACGGCGTAGACGGGGAGGCAAGCCCTGGCAGAGATCATTCTATGCGTTGCATCTCCTGTTATATGGCTGGACAACGGCATAGAGAACGTATGCTGTACGAGCGGGGCACGGCAGGCAAAGAAGGCAAACCTGTAGGGTTGGTCAGGTTGACAGGACCAGTGACTGCAGCATTTACTATACATGATGCAAACAGACCGCAGATCATACAGAGTGCCAGTGTCGCCATTTTCAGGTGCGTATCGGCTGTTGTCGCCACCTTCTAGCTACCTGTGCTATATACGCAGCTCTTGCTCAATACGACAATGTTCATCTCTTGCAGACTATCATGTTGGACGTTGTTTAGTCCGTTGACATCAGAGGTTAGGTACGCTGGCAGATATATACAAAAGGACCAACGACCAACATACAATGGTATGGCCATACGACAGGCACATTGATCTCAGCGAGGCAGTTCGAGTCCCGACAGTGCAAGATAAGACATAATGCATAGGTTGCTGTAAGTTCCTTCCTCACGAACATTACATCACGCACCGCTGGTCCCGTTGGTCACTGGCTGGCGAGCTCGCCTCGAGGTCACCAGGATACCAGGTATGTCAAGTCGCACGCGGCCACTTGGCAGCTTTGGCCCACCAAAAGATGATTTAAAGACCTGCTGCTACATAGTATAGTATGTATAGCAGGCAGTTGTTCAATGGGCCAACAGCAGGCATCTAATTAGGGTTATAACCCTACCGTACTGACTACGTGATCAGTGTAAACAGTAAAAACGCACGTGTGCAGGCCCAGCACAACTGAGTATGCAGCCACGTTGTAAACTACCCCTTGGAAAACTTCCAAGCCTCAGGGTTGACTCAACCCTTGAAGGCATTGGGCTCGCCTGGCCTGATGCTATCTCCCTGGAAAAGTATCGCCGATGCTGAAGGCTACAAAGACGGCCGAGGTTGGCACCCCAAAACGTTTTTCAACTCATCATCACTATCGCTGAAATCCCCCCTCTGACCTCCCCTCTCCTAGAGAATTGGCACACCACTCTGAGTCAGGCCTTCAAGTTGTCCAACTAACTTAGTCTGGCAGGCTGATCGATTGATGCGCATACGTGAAGGTCAGCAGCTGAGTGGTCAGTTCTGAACCATCAACAGTTCAATCCACTGAGTCCAGTTGACGTGACATCATTGAAAGTCGCCATTTTATCTCAGTTCCATACTACGCTCTGCCAGAAGTCAGTTAGTGCTGCCCGGTGGGCAATGGCAGCCAGCCTGATTGCTCAGTAGTATAAGCAACCTACAACTACCACTGGCAGGCTGCAACGTGATGCTCAGCATCACTCATAAAGTTTATGAGTAAGGTGATCAACTTGGACAAACTATGGACATGATGTCCAACTGACTTGAAGTTGTTGGCAAGTAGACCGCTGAGAGCCTGAGTCAGTTGCAACCGCTGTGACAGCGTGTGGTGATGGAGTTGCTATTCAGACCATAACCCCTGCTGCATCAAGCCACAATGGGAGTAACGTGCCAACTGTGTCAAGCTGTAGCCAACGATTGGTCAACTGATGTCTGGCCTGCTGAAGTTTGCAAGGGGTCCTCACCCTGAGGACCGTCCTGACCGTCGGTGACCGTGCCAGGCTGGCAGTGGCTGGAGGGTCACCCTCAACGGTCACCACAAGCTGCTGTGAGGGAGATTGTGTGCGCTGCAGGTGCTCTGGCACCAATATCTGACACTTTTGACAGGTGGCAGTGGCCTGATACACTGCATTGCTGCTTCTTGAGCAAGTGACGCCTGTTTGGTGAGGGCGGCAGCGACAGTACACTGGCAGGTAGGGGGGCACATAAGTTACAAAAGCATATGGCCGTGCACCTTCCAAAGGCATGGCATGCTGTCAACTGTGAGCAATGGGCAGGTAGCGTTCAATGCCCGGCAGTAAAGTTCATTAAATGTGTGGTTACATGACCTGGTAACTTGGTAGAATTGGGTCAGTAAAGTTTGGATGTATTCAAACCATCATGATCGCCAGCCTGGCACATCACTATGCTCAGCGCCGCTGCTGCTTGGCAACAGATACCATCATATCAAAGGTTTTGAGACAATGTCAGCTGCTGTTGCAGGCGATGTGAGGTTTGGTTGTGAGGCACTACCTGGTGGCTGCAATGGCTTCTCGTGTGTCTGGTGTAAATGAGGCGACCCATGCATCACCTGCAGTGACAGTGGACTCGGAGGCAGTGCCCAGCAGGCTGCCGTTGACCTGCAGGGGCAGTGGACGGGTACCCAGTTGACATTACGTCAGGCTGACACGGCTCAAAGAAATATACGTCTCTTGGAAACTACTTGCCCCCTTGTGAAGCGGGAGGGGCCCTGGTTCCAGCACGGATAGCCAAGGAAACTGGACAGCCGAGACAATGGCTTACTGCTGCAGCTTCCAAAAGTGCGCTGGTATGGTGCAATATCACACATGTGCTGATAGCACTGCTTTGATTGGCAATCATGCATTGAGGGGTACCATACAGCTGCAGCTGCTGCTGATGTACTGGCTGTGTCGATTTACCAGGCCGGTATCTTGTGATGGCAGGGTCCTGCTTGAATTTGTAGAGGACAATTGCATATGTGCAGCATGCGTCATCCTGTCAGTCCGTCTTCACAATGCCAATCGGCGTGCCAGTACAGCACAATACATATGTACCTAGGTAGGTAGGGACTTAGGGTGATTGCATGCTGGATATTGTAAGGGGCATGAGGAAGGGCAAAAATAGTAGATTGTACGTCACAGATGCTCGTGGGAGTTCGTTTTCTCTGGCGAGCTTGTCACCGGGGAAGGGAACAGTATCGAGGCTTTGCGTGCACATGTAGTTGTCTGCAGCTTTGTTGCTGTCGTTGTGTATAGGACTGAGTGTGTAGCAAGTTCGCAGCTGACCCTTGCATACCTGCAAGCGCTCGTCGTGTTTCGTCAAGCAGTTCCTGCCCTGCAGCAGCTCTGCATGGCCTGCTGAAACAGCTTCATGCATCTAAAATGACGGTTTCTTGGTCTTCTGGCTGGCTTCGGGGCCCTAAAATTGCGGAGATTGCCAAGCAACGCAAAGAACGCAGTGCATATCCAGCTAAGGGACTGCAAGTAGCAGCGACCCTTTTTGCTCTACGAGTTGGCTACAAGCTTGCGAAAACAGCAGGTTTGAGTTCGTTTCGCACGTCCTGCTTGAGCTGCAGCGACCCGGAACCTGGCAGTTTTCAACAACACTGTGCGCCTCTTTGTTGCAGTTGGGCGGCTTTTTCCACAGCCCAGAACAATACCATGTGATAGGGAGTGCCACGAAGAGGAGATTGTGGACGATGAAGTGGTGAGCACCTAGCATCGCGAGAGAGCAAGCATAGCGCACTGATTCTTGTATTATCCGCTCCTCCGAGGCGTGTCGGAACAGCAGTTTGCTTACCTGGTCTAGGAATGCAACGGATGCAGGTTGACGGCTTCGGCAGTACGCCTGCTAGGCCTGCTCCACATGATGTCAGCACCTTCTGGCATGTTGCTCAAATTCATGATGGTCAAAGGCATGAAACTGAATAGACTGAACCTAGGCAAATGCGCTTTTGTAACCCCTCTTGTCTTAGCACGTGCAGGCAGCACCAGACTCTGAGTTGGATGGTGCAGCAATCACAGCTCGCGATCAATGGGTGATCAGCACAGAGGAAGCTCTTGATACACCTGATGAATTCAAGCTAGTGGCTTCTGAGCATCTACCTATCAGTGTGTACCACTTCTACGAGCAGTTTCTATCCATTCAGGCAACCTGCCTGCAAGACCATCACAAATCCACCGGGCAGTACAACTTCAGATCTAGCAGGTGTGATATGTCAGAGCATACATCACTCTGTCCGCAGTTTAGCAGTGCATACTGCTTGGCCCTATATCACCAGCAGCTGGTCGCCAACACATAATGCGCTGCAGTGCAACCTATTGAGCACGTGCAGCAGCAACAGCGCCATAATCGCCCTGCCTTCTGTTGCTTCTGTTTCAGACACAACATATTCTGCAGTTTGGCCACTCAGCACTGCTGCCATTGGTACGCCTGATCATCGAACATATATTAAGCAGCCTGCAGGACATTGTTTCTTGTAGGTGGAAGGCCAATGGTGATGGCAGTTTCAGCCGTCAGTTTGATTTCATGCAGCCCAAGAAGGGCGTGTGCTCAGTCAATGCGCACTGCTTACAGGAGCAGCGGTTCAGTGTGCACCCTGGTGGCATCTTTGTCATGACCACAGACATGTACATGGAACAGATTCCATATGCTGACTGCTTTAGGGTGCAGAGCTTCTGGAAGGTGAGGACTGGTGGTGGTGGTGGTGAAAGAGGAAAGAGGAAAGAGAGCATGACAGTTCTTAGCTTGTATTTAGTGCTGACACAGCTTGTGTTTAGTGCTGACACAGCTTGTGTTTAGTGCTGACACAGCTTGTGTTTAGTGCTGACACAGCTTGTGTGATGAGTCTGAATGCCTAGCAGCGCTACTGGTTGGTTGAGTTCTTGGAGCCAGCAGCCAAGCGCCGGGTCTACAGCGTGCAGTATGCATGTCAAAGCAGCAGTGTAGTGACAATGTGAACTTGTTGTTAAGGGCAAGTTGTGCAGCTTACGCGATGATGGACAACGCGAGAATACATGCTGCACCCATGTATAGTGCACACGGCAGCGAAAGTTGATATACATTGAGGCAAGCATCATTTCACATACCTTATGCTTCAGGACTCACAGGTGATAGTTTTGTTACAGTTATAGCACTTGTGCCTTTGGTCTCACACCTCATGTTTCACAGGCAATCGGCCTCACACCTGATGAATCACAGGCAGAGTTGAGTGATTGCCCCCATCCTCCCACAATAAGGTGGGGCCACGCAAAGCTGATGTTTGTGTTTGTTGCAGGCCGAGCCAGATGCAACAGGCATGGGCACCAATGTGTCAATTCACGTGGCAGTGCCGTTTTCCAAGCGTTGCCTTGTGAAGGGCATCATCATCAGCACCACCATGGGCGACTGCAGATCTTTCTTCAGGGACTTTCTCAGCAAGGTGCAGAACAGCATAACAAATGAGTTGCTGCCAGCAGCAGCAGCAGTAGCAGCAGAGCAGCTGCTTGGGGCTACTCCAGCAGCAGGCAACAGCGTCGGCAGCCTGTCCACTCCATTTGCGACTGCAGATGCAGAGGTGTTCATCAGTTCTCACCCGGGAACAATCAGTCACAGCAGCACCAGCAGTACGCCTATTGGGGGCCGCAGCAAACCACAGTATGGGCAGCAGCATAGCAAGAAAGGATCTGTTCAGGGAGCCCCAGCAATTTGGTCCCAGCACCAGCATGTGGCAGCAGCAGCAGCAGAAGTTGAGCGGTCATTGAGCAGGAGTGTCAGTGCAAAGCCTTCCTTTGCTCAGCCAATGTCAGAGCTGAGATCTGGCGCCAGGTAGGTGTCAATTGGCAGATAAGTTGCCTGAGTCATGTTCCCCCTTAATTCGGTTTTGACAGTTTGCGTGTGTGGTGCAAGTACTGAGTAAATCCCTTCTGTGCGCCTGCCTGTGTGGATACTTTGCACACTGCATCATACGTGTTACAGATCATTTTTGCACCAAGTGGCAACTGCTGCTTGCATGTTGTCTTGGCCAGGCCTTAGCGTTTCATCGGCGGTGGCATATGCGCATGTGAAAATTGCTGTGCTCGTTAATGGGCACTAAAGCGCTGTACTTTTGGTGTCCTTGCTGTGTTCTTGTTGGCTTGCAGATCATCCAGACATGAGGCGCTCAGCAGCATACAGACCATACTGCTGCTGCTGGTGCTGTTGGTACAGCTGTTGGCGCTGTACGACAACATGGCACTGCATGGAATTCTAGCAGCAGCATCACTGCCCTGCTAATAGTTGTCTGGATGATGCCCTGTGTGCAGCACCTGGCGGCACACATCACTGGCATGTGCAGCAAGAGCTGCTGCTGTGCTGCTGGTGGTTGCAGCGCTGGTGAGTATAGGAGTGGCATGCACGTGTGTGACCAGCAGGAGTGAAAAGGAGATTGATCAGTGCCTGGCTACCGTCACAATGCCAACAGGGGGATTTTCACCCGGGCCTGTTGCAATGGCAAAGCATGTGCATGCTGAGTGGAGTCAGGTGAAGTGTGCATCACCTGCGGACTGCATGTGTGTGACCAGCGGGCGTAGCAAGGGGCAGGGGGTGGGTAAAGATGTCGTGTGTGGTGTCTGCTCTCACACCTGCGTCTGCACCTGCACTTGCACTGCATGTACTACAAGGGCATCGACAAGGGGTGATTTGTTGCATGTGTGTGCATGGCTGGGTGCGGGCATGGAGGGAGGGTCCAGGGGGGGTGGTTAAGCAAGCTGTGTCAGAGGTTGTGGCCGCAGACTCATACATGCTGCAGCCTGTGTTGAGCTGCATATGTTTCAGTTGGGATGGCGCAGGCATGTTATGTTGAGCTGCATATGTCTTAGTTGGGGTGTGAAGAGTGTTGCTGCAGTGTACCCTCTACAACTCTGCAGCTGTGTGTCCATGTACTGCAAGCATCTGCTGTTGGCGCATGCGCTGATCAGTTGTTGTAAGCATCAGTCGTAGGGGGGTTTGCTGTGAAGAAAGCGCGGCAGGCCGGCTGCAAGCATTTTCCGCGCAGTTACCGTGTTTGGAAGAACAAGCGTGGTACAGTTGTTGTGCGCACAGGCCGCTGCTGTGGAGACAAGTGCTGTATGATAGTTCTTGCTGTATGATGAGTAAGTTCTTGCTGTATGACGGAGGGCGACAAAAGATGCACGGGGGTGTGTTGGTGCAGTTGCTGCTGCAGCACTCAGGGTGCATGACAGAGAGGGACCACAGCGTGACGTCATGATGTGGCAGGAGGGTTTGCATCATTTTGTTGCTTGGCCATGTCCCCTGTGGCGCCAGTGCATCAGCTTCTGGCCGCAACATCAGCCGGGTTTGCAACTACTTTGCAATATCGGCAGGCCGGCGCCAGTGCAGCAAGCTTCTGAAGAACAGTGCATGTCCTGCTTGGTTGAACAGGACGCAGGAAGTGTCAGAATTACATTTATTATCAAATATACCAATGATATGAGTGAGACAGCCTGGTGGCGGTGCGATTCCAGGGTCATTATCAAGGTGACATGTGGCATCTTTTGTTGCTACATCACCTGGTCACTTCCTTTGCTGCTCACAAATATGAGGGAGGTTGTGAGGCCAAATGAACGATGAGAGTCCTGTCTCAAGCCGGGACCTGCCCAGTATTGTGGAGTTTCAGCAATCTGTTGAGGAGTTCAAGCAATTTATCGTGGCTTAGACAAGTGGGAGTGGAATATGTTTAGAAAGATGGTCCGCGTTCACAATGTGGCAGCAACAGTAGCTGCCAGTCTTGGCATGCGTAGCACTCGACAGCATGATGGCCTTCCAGCAAGGAGGAATGAAAATTACGAAGCTGCAGGCCCATCAGTGTCGGTCAAGTTGTTTCAGTATTGATTCAATTGTTGCAGCTGAGGTTGCTTGGTGGTGATGATGGTGAGACAATTGCTTACTTTGCTGCTGTAGCTTTCATCTGTGCGGCAGTGGCAGAAAGTGAAGGCACTGCTTACTGTGGTAGCTGTGGCTGATGGTCTGCAGATATTGCAGAAGCTCTGACGTGCCCGAGGAACGCCATTGGACGCTGTTGCCAGCATAGCTGCCAGTGTAGGTCGCTTGCTCTGTGTTGTTACAATCCGCCACCTAGAGGTGATCCTGGGAACGCAGCAGGATCCCAGGTGGTAGCAGTGTCGCAGGGCTTGCTGCATAGCATCGTTTACAATCTGGTATAATGCCCGGTTATATGAGAGTGTCGTTGGTCCTGGCCACCTGTGTGCTGGCTTATGGGTTGTTTTCCCATATATTTATGGCCATGGCTCTGCCACGACCAACTTAGTTGACGTTGATGGCACCCATCAGCCTTTTGGTCATCCGTGAAATCAGGCTGCAAGTGGTTTCAATACTCATTGCAACACACCTTGCAGCTAGCTGGCTTTGTGTCATGATACTCATTTGCACGTATAATGCAGCAAAGCCATGGTGTGGTTACTTGCAGGAGCGCCAAGTATTTCCATCTCTGTATGCCAGCTGTGCAACCAAAGGTGTTATTCTCCAGTGGTTTTGGACAGGTTCTTTAGCGTGCTACAGTGTGTGCAAAGCATGCATTGTATAGAACTTCCTTGTGGTGACCTTGTGGATTCTCAAGATCTGTCAAAGGCGAGCCTGGTTTGCAGGCCACAATTTTGGCAAGTCATCGTCAACAGTGTTGTTGGTCACACATCGACTATGGGTCATGCAGTCGATTGTTTCATATTTGTGAGTTGCCCACTGTGAGTAGCCCACTGGAAAATGGAGCAGAGTGAGTCATTGGGCGGATCGAGACAAAAATAATCACAAGCCCAGCTGGGGACAGCTAGGGTTTAAGGTTGCTGTAGGTCTTAGCTGTTTCTGGCCCAAATACAAGTCTTCAGAATGTTTACTCAATCAAACAGCCTCCATCGCCATCACTACGGATGGAGGCACGAGTTGGGTATATCTGGTCAATGCCCTGTCAACTGAGAAAGCAGATGAGATGGGCCTGTGTTGACTTCAAATCATGGCCAGTAGCCGACCTAGAATGACCACATGGTCACCAAATGGTATGCCGTCTGTACAATCGCCACACAAAGCGCCCCGGTGCACAATACGACGGTAATATCTACGGCCGCGACCCACATTGGCGGTGAAATCCTTTTCAAGGCCGCCCAATCCACTTCTGTCGCCTCCAAATGCACTTTAAGTTTTTGTCGGAAAAATCCTCAACAGTCTGTAGAATCTAGGGGGGGCAGGGGCCCGGGAGTAGTATCTAGAGGAGTATTTGAAAGACCACTACTTGAAGGCAGTACACCACTACTTGAAGGCAAGTTGTTTGCGTGAACCCTGATCGCAGGCCCCATAGCCTACTACCATAACCTCTTCGTCCCTGCTGGCACTGAGAAGGAGATCATTGAAGAGGCCCTCAAGGCGGCATGGGCCTCACAAGGCCTAGGGACTGGCAGCGTGGACAAGTGTGGCTTGTCAGTGGTGGTGACTCCTTTCACGCTGGGGGCGTCTCTGAGGGAGCTCTATGCCGGCATGCCTGCGCAGGGTGATGGCCACCGTGTTCCTTTACAGCCATGGTGCTGCAATAAGCCCCAGGCCCACGCTTGGGCGCTGTCAGTGGTCGGCAGTACTACATACTGCAAGCCCAAGCTGGTCCAGCATGAGCCGGAGGCGGAGTGGTACAAGTTTCACCGGTGAGACCTTGCATGAAATGCACCACTGGCCAGCAACAGCTTCGTACTTCACCATGGCCATCAACCGTTCACTAGCACTTAACTATCAAGTTCAACATCAAATACTATTTTTAGTAGTACTTGTTCGAGGGTTTTGTCTCGAGTGTGAAAAAGATTCTATCAGATAGACACAAAACAACAGAAATATTTGCATGTGAATTGTGATAGCCGTCATATGCTGGCAGCAAGCTCAAGAGAGCCAGCTATTCAAATTGTTGAACAGCCTACTGGCTGGTAGATGGCATACTTCATATCGCCCCATCGCCTCACCTACACTCAACCACTGGGCTGTAGCTGTAGCTCACCCGACAATAGTCAAATGCCACGGACCAGTACCAAAACCTTGGTACAGTTGCTGATCAAGTTCGATGCAATTGCGGAAATAAAGCAATGCAACCTGATGCTAGGAGTAGGCAGTGTAATATACAAGGAAACCACTCAGCAACTACAAGCCTCCCTAGGGGTAGAGGGACCAGCCCTGAAAAGGCTTATGGACCTGCATGCCATAGCTGTGTAAGCTGTTGAGCACCTTGAGAGGATATAGAGTAGTCAAAGAGCAAGTTGTTGGGGTATTCAGTTGATGTTGAACATAATTCCTTTATAAGTCAGGCAATGCGCCAATGCACATGGGGTTGCGTCAAGTATTGAAACAAATGAGAGAGGTGACAACAAAAATCTGGCACGCCGAGCTACTAGTAGTACTACTGCAGCTGCTCAGATGACACCCTTTTACATGTGCGGTTTGTGCTGCTGCCATGGATGGCTGCTTTTGGCGCTGGCACTGCCATCCCATACTGCATAGAGTGCAGGCATCCAACTTTGCTGCAACAAACTGCTGTCAAGCTTCCTTACAACGCCGTTTGCTGCTGGTTGTGTCCAAGGCAGTAGCCACAGTAGCATGTGCCTCAACACCTGTGCAGCAGTCAACGACCATAGTAAGTAGTAATGCTCACAAGTATCACTTGCACACGATATAAGATATGATGAGTATGCTGTGTAGCCACATGCGCAGAGCGAACCATTCCCACGGCTGCTGCTTAGAAGCCAATGCTGGTTCACACCATAGTGAGTAGGCTCCTGATACAATGGGCACAATTGGATGCTGGTTGGCGCCGTCTATCCTCCATCCACCCAAGGCAACTTGCATACTGTACCTGAATATAGCATCACCGTCCAACTGCAGCTACCAAAGCAGATGTCCATGTTTCAAGTTTTGTCATGAATGCCTTGCAAGTTGTTGTATCTAGTCTCCGTCCAGGCACGGGCTTAACATGCACCAGCGCTTTCTGCACAGCATCAACCACATCTGTTGCAACAGGAACATCCAAGCTGATGGTGAACAGAGCCCCAACAGCATCAGCAAGCGCTGCATAGGCTGCCTCCTGCTGCTTGGGACTATCGTGTGCAATTAGAACTCCCAAGGCTGCCTTGGCTGCAGCAAGGTGCCCTGAAATTGCTGCTGCTGATGTTGTCCTCCTCCGCTTGGCTGCTCGCTCAGCATCTGGCACATTGGTGCTGGTGCCGCCACCATCAAGCAGTGTGCTGACTAGCTGCTGCAGCTTCAAGTCATATGCATCAAGCATGCCCTTGATATCACACTTGGCATTCTTGACCACATCTGCCAAGGAAAATAATATGGAAGTCGTTCAGCACATTTCAAGCAGTATAAATACTGTGTTGCCGCAATTGCACTTTGTTTTGCACACAGGTTAAAGATATGACATCACAAATTTTCTGCAGTCATGTGAGCAGTGTATGGCTTGCATGCCAGCGCTACACCCAAGTGCCCAAAGTTGTCCAGCGGCAGATATTGACTTCTATAGAGTATGCATGAGGCTCTTTGAAGAATTGGCTGGTAGCAGTACTTGCCTGGTATCAAGATATTAGCCACTCTGCTGACCACTCGTCTGAAGCCAGGATTCATCGTGTAACCACGCTCTCCCTCCCAGATGAATAACAGCTCGGGTCTGCTGTACTTGAAGCTCCCTTTGAGGCTCTTCAGCACCTTCACAGCTTTTGGCAGCTTGTCTGACAAGGCAAACTTAACTTCAATCCACTGCATGCCATCTGTCAGGAAAGCCCTAACAGGACCTGCACGCAACATCAAGTCTTTACCTGCAGCCGGACTGCAGGTGCGGCATACATGTGCCACACCAGTGGTGGCGCTGACAACAGCTCATGCGCAGCGCAATATGCACTGCGTGATCCAGTGACAAGACGGCAACCCAAAAGTGCCTGCCAACAATCGAAGCTCACCATGATGACCCCTTGAATGGTTGAAAAGCGCCATGGCAACCAGCTGATGGCAGATCTGTGCCATGTACTTGCCAAAGTCTCCATCTTCAAGGGTCAACTTGACCTCCACCAACAACACCAGCTCACCATTTGTGCTCTTGTAGACGAAGTCAACAGGACCTACAGTAAGACATGACGGCGAAGGCATGACTAAGGATTTTGGAGGTTGTTGCAGCTGTTCTCAGACTGGCATAGACGATATTGACAGCATCTGTGACCCCCCTTACAAGCTCTTGCAGTTGCAGGAGGCGTTGCACCATTGTTCTAGCTGTGCCCTGACAGCTGAATCAGTCACAATGTGACCGTCAGGCTGTTGACGGTTGCAAAGCACCAGCGCTGTACTGTCTCAATCAACATGTGAATAATATTGTGAGGGCAACATGACCCACCTTTTTGACTGCCTGCTTTCAACTGACGTTTAAAGCTCAGCATGATGCTGACGCTGCTGACGCTGCTGACGCTGCTGACGCTGCTGGCATTGTCACCCTCATGCTGATCCAGCACAACAGGTGCAGGAGCTACGGCTTGCTCGCCATTGTCTGCAACTGTGTGATCACTGGCAGTTAAAGGGCCTGCAATGTCAACCATATCACAGCAGGGTGTGTCACCCATTTGCCGGTCCGCTTCTGGTGTAAGAGTCTTCCTGGATCACTTATCACGTACCCACATGCTGTGGCATGCACTCATACATAGACGGCTGGCACCCCTGGAAGCATGCACAAATGCTCACCCGTTCTGCCGCTGGTCTTGTTGCCTCCTGCGCCACCGGCAGCGCCTGTAGTCGGACTGGGAGGGTTGCTGGATGAGAAGGTGGCTGGGCCTTCCAGCGTGATGTACTGCAGCTTTCGGCTTGCCAAACGGACAAAAGTGTCGAAGAAGGCTTGGATCATGGGATACTTTGATCTCTCATAGACGACCTCGTTCTTGGTGATCATGTGCAGAACACCTGCAGCGACGTTTCGAGAGACACGAGCAAGACCCTTTGCTAGTTCAAGCCAGCTGATGGGTATCTTGTAGCTGTAAGTTGCTTCTTGCTGATGGACTGGCAGCTGTGCAGCGTTGGCCTAGTGGCTCAAACACAAAGCTTCGCAATGGCTGACGGCGCAGCATTGACAACACACACAAGCTGTAGTATCTGATGGTATCACCGCTCTACCTCGCAATACAGACTCCACCAGAGGATCTAGGACTGATGAGTCAGTCTCATCTTTCTCCCAGCTGCTGCTCCTGCACACGGCGAGCGACTCAGGATCAGGAGCACTTTCAGAATTTGCGGTGCAAAACGTGAATTCTCTAGGGGTGAAGTAAGTCCTAAAGTGATCCCAGTCCTTGTGAAAGGTGAAGCCTGGCATCGATGCGATATCGCTCGGGTGCTGCTGTCACGACCACGAAGGAGCGTTTGTAACGGTTGAGAACGCTCCTGATTCACTTATTTGTCGTCCCAATCACAAAATGGATTTTCTCAGAACTGTGCCAACTATGCCCGGGTTTTTCCGCCTTGTTAAGCTTTGTAAGCTTTGCCAAATTTTACAAACGAGATACGGAATGATCCCTGACTGGTGGCAATTATCTGTCAGCCTCGAGGATTTGGCGTAGTGCGCAACGATCTGGCGAGGTCTTTTGGTGCTGGGATACCAGCTGGTATCCTGCAGGCACTGCAGTGGGAGCCTCACTCAACCCCTTCAGCTTTTGATTGACCCAGCTGCGCTTTCTTACGCCAGCTCGGGCCGTACCAGCCGATGGGCAGCCGGGGCAGCAATCCCTGCTGCTGAGATCCTGCTGAGAAAGTGCTGGACACTGCTGTCTGCAGACCTCAGGTGCATCACCCCTGGGAGCTGCCGTACTACGGCAGCTAGTAGCTGCTTCACTGGTAGCACCTCATCCGTTGAGCAGTCCTTGCCCAGCACTGGGCCATGCAGCAGCGCATTGAGGTTTTATAGCATCACAAAGCTGTTGAGGAATGCGGTCAAATGGGTGATGCTGTGCTGCATGCTGGCGCTGTTGAGTATCGTTGATAGCTTGCTGTCTGCTGCTGCTGCTGTTGGTGCCACTGCCTGATTTGATGCTCTGCTGCTGAACAGGTCCAGGTCCACTGGGATTCCGCCTATGGTGCTTTGGGGAGCCAGCACAGGGGGCAGTGGGTCCCTCTGGGTCCACTCAGGGATTGCCTGTGGGTCAGCAGCAGGTTGTGGCAGTTGCTAAGGTCAAGGTAGCAGTTTGCCAAGCACACCAAGGAGATTGCTGCAGCCACCAGCACAGCATGGCTGCCCACAAGGTATTCAGACAGCAACGCAGTGTTGACACACACTACAGCATTCAGGATTGCCCAGGTAAGCCCTTTGATAAGCAGACGCTAACCACCAGTTTGACCGGGCTTGTCGTGGTGTCACAGAGTTCGTAGTTGCAGTTGCAAGAGTAACGTTGGGCTTCCTCTGCTGTGTGTGCAGCCAGCTTGGCGGTATGCCACACTGCAGGGCATCCTTCTGCAGGGAATAGTGCACAGCTGCTGGGCAGTCATGTGGCAGGCTGCCAACAGTTGCAAGCACTGACCGTAGGCCAGCACATTGTACTAGAGATGGCCCAGACACTTCATCAGGAGGGTCCTGATCCTCACTTGAGCCAGGACCTGTTTCGAGCAACCATCCAGTCCTTGAGCAGTATCCAGCCAGGTATGTGGCAGAAGGCTGAGTTGGTGGTTGAGGACTGCCCTGTCTCAAACAGCTTGACATTTTACAGTTCCAGCAGCTTCAGACGCCTTCAGCGAGTCCCAAAGGACACCCTTCAAGTAGCAAGCCAACTCTACACGCAGACCAGCTCGCAGCTGAGTTCCGTAGTCCTTGCCAGCAGCCGCTGGGGCATGGTTGGGGGCCCAGCAGCAGCGGCAGGTAGAGCCACAGAGGCGTGGGTTGCAGGGCCTGGTGCCGTGCAGCAAGCACTTGCAGCCCTGAAGCAGCCCCCTAAACAATCGTACCTGGTGACAAACAGCAAACAGAAACCAGGCAGCAGGGTTAGGGCATGCTCCAGCACAGATAGCCCAGGGCAACTGCAACAGTACACCTTGCCATCACAGTCACAGGAACAGCAACAGCAGCAGCAAACCAACAGCCTTGCTACAGGTTCGATTACTGAGCAGGGGAATGTGGGAAAAGCCACAGCAGCAGCACCTGTAGCCAAGGGTGCTGCATGAATACTGGCTGTCCACACTGATGATTGGCAGGGTGATGAATTGTACCCAACAAAAGACACCTGGAGCAGCACAACAGCCACCAAACCAGATGTTCCCCACAACAGGGCCAGTTGCACAAGTGTACCAGCCCCCCTACCAGCCATTGCCCACAACAGTATCAACTGCACAAGCATACCTGTCCACCCAACCATATGTTGCCCACAACAGGACCAATTGCACAAGCATATCCACCACCCAACCAGCTACTGCCCACAGCTGGACCAACTGCACAAGCATACCCACTGCCCAACAAGCTGTTGCCCACAGCTGGACCACCTAGGTGCAGGCCTGCATACCCATATCACCCCTGGCATGTCAGACCACCCTCTGAACGATACCCAGTTCCTCATCAGCCGGGCCCAGCTTACCCACATTGGCAGTATGGCTACGGTTTTCAGCACAGCAGCAGCTATCCCCCTCACCCCTACCCACCTTACTACATGCCACCCATGCCCATCTACCCTTGGGGTGCGCCACCGCCACCACCACCTGGATATGGCAGCAGCAGTGCAACAGGTCCAGGTGGGATGTCAGGCTGGCCTGATTTCAACCAGCGGCAACGGATGGCAACAGAGGCGGCTGCAGCTGCTGCTGCTGCTGCTGCTGCTGCTGCTGCTGCTGGGCCCGCACTGCAGCAGCCTGCGCCAAGAAAGTCAGGCAGGGCAGCAAGAAGCCAAGGCGGCATGTGGTGGAAGAGGCAGAGCAGGTATCCGATGCCTACTCAAGCGATGAGGACTGGCTGGCTCAGTAACCAAACCCAGCCAGCAAGACAAGGTTGCAAGTGCAGCGGGAGGTCTACAAGGTAGGCAAGCAAGAAGACATCAAAGCTCTGGCTGATAGTCCTTGATACTTTGTGCAGCTAAAAGTGGTGCCTGCCACCCGCTGCTGTGATATTCAGCAGTGACACCTACCTCCATCCACCAGGAGTGTATAGATTACCATTAGACCAAGTCCCTTCATGCCATTGCGCAGGTGCTTCCAACACAACGAGTCAGGGGCTCAAGGATGCGAGTGAACCCAACTCTGGTCAAGCAGCACGCCCGCAAAGTCTGCGCTTCTGAGGTACTGCTGTGGCGCCACGTGGTGACTGTTTCCACTGCGGCAGCAGGGCAGGGGGGCAGCAGCAGCAGCAGCAGAGTCAGCTTGACACCCTCACAGGTCAAGCTGGGTCTGGCGGAGTTTGCTGCCAAGGATCCTGCCTTCAAAGTGTACTTAGAGCTGCCAGAGAACAAAAACCTCCCATGGCACATCCAGACCTTGCTGCTGCTGCTGACGCCCACCGATGACCCTCTCACCATAGAAGCTGACATCGTGACCAGCAGGTGGGCCGTTGCATGCTCAACACAGATCTGGTCAGCTTGCCGAGCAACTCCCTGCACTGCTAGTCTTGCCTGGACTGCGGTACCTTCAGGCCAAACTAAATGCTAGACCCGCCTACTACTCACCCAGCATCTCTCATGGCCTTTGGCGCAGGGTCCTTGGGCTTGTCGTGCAGGGCAAGCGGTGCACCAGCCTAAACAACATGCTGTCAGCGGCCCGCTCAGCTTTCAGGATGCTGTTTGGTAGATGCCTGCTCTTAGGTGAGACTCCTGCAGTATAAGGACCATGCAAGGCAGTCATGTCAATGACCCAATCAACTTGGCATGTGTTACAAGCGGCTGTTGGTCACCCCTCACACCTCCCTGTGCATTCATTCCAGTGTTGCTGCTGGGCGTCTACTGTGCACACACAAAGCTCACAGCTCAGCTCATGTGGCGGCCTGTTGCAGGGATCGAGTGCCCACCTACCACCGTGAGGGTCAACAGTGAGACACTTCGCATACACCTGCAGTCCCCGCTGCCAGACGTCGCTGTGACAGAGTTTGGCCGTGCAATGCAGACCCGAGGCAGCCTGGAAAGAGAGCCACAGGGGGTGATCAGGACATTTGAGGCACTGCAGTTGCACCTCCTGTGGGCCTGGAAGCAGCTGCTCTCTGGGCTGGCAGATCTGAGACAGTGGTGAGCACCTGGGGGCAGCAAGAACTGTCAGTCAGCCCACAGAACATGCACAAGAAGATCTGTAACACCAATTGCCAACTGTGCACTGAGTTGCTTTCACAAGAGTCAACCAATAGGGCCGCCTTGAGCTAAGTCTGGTCAATCCCTGTCAATGATACACACATACTGACTTCTCATGATGCAGTTTCATGACCCATCACTGAGGTCAGCGCCCGCCTAGATTATCAGCATCCCAGGATCGCCCCCCTTAGAGCGGCTGTGGGGCGGCTGCAACTCCCCTGCTCAAAGACACCCCCTTCTCCTGTAGTGTAACCTCTTAATTCAATGTTCCTAATATCCTAAAGCACTTTAAGACCGAACCCATGAGCTATTTCCAGGGTAATAGGTGCCGGACCCCATTATCCCGCAATATCCTGGGGTCCTAGATCCCGGGGTCACAGCCCTGCCTTGGCGTAATGTGAGGTGCAGCTGAGCCCTGCCACAGACAGCAACACGGTTGCCATCAACCACTGCTGCTGCACCTGCTGCTGTTGCCCAGGGGCGCAATTGACTTCATCCTCTCCAGAGCCCTTGACCAGGTCAACCGGTGGACAATGGTGATCCAAGCATGGCTGCTCAGGGGCCTACTGGACCTGAGCAGGCCCTCGGACACTGTCCGAGGAAATGGCATTTCCCTCTATCACCTGGGGTGCTTCCAGTTGGTCCTGCCTGATGGCAGTGCAACTCCCCTGGCAGCAGTGGTCTTGAACAGCCTGCAGCAGGATGGACACAGCAGCAGCATGGATGAGGTGCTGGAAGCCTTCAGAGCAGCAGGGGCAGTGCTGGAGATCCATGCCCCAAGTGTAAGCAGTCTAAGGCCAAGAGGCAGAAGAACGGCAACCGAAGCATCGACTGGGTGGACCTGCGCAAGCCTATGCTAGACCCAGCGCTGGCCGCGCTCTGCCCCACCAGGACAGTGGCCTTCTGCATGGCGGCCAGTTGGTGGGCTCGTGGAGCTGTCAGTGCAAGGCTGCTGGGCGTCATGAGGAGCAACAGCAGGGCCAGGGCAGCTCTGAAGCGCCACCAGCAACCAGACTACCAGGCGGCCCTACCTCCAGGTACCGTCAAGTTGCCGACAGCAGGTGACATGCACAGCTATATCCCAGCCTTATACCTGCTGCAGGCAGTGCAGCAAGGCAGCAGCAGCAGCACAAGCGACACAGAGGAGAGCTCAGCAAATGATAGTAAGGGTTCTGGCAGTGATGGGGAGGTTGAGGAGGCTCCCAACAGTACAGCGGCACCAGCCACACAACCTCAGTCTGGAATGGTGGCCAGCCCGAAGCATTTCAAGTGGAAACCCTGCTGGCAGCCTTCGCATATCAGCATGGTGTCTGGGCTGTCCTGTCTGCCACATGCTATATATGAAGTCTCTGGATATCCAGATCGATCTATTGGGGTCTCACTAGGGCCACCCTTGCCTGTCATGGTCCTGCAGCAGCAGCAGCAGCAGTTGGCAGCTAGGTCATGGCTTTCAAGGTTACTGGCCTATGTGCCAATGTGTGCTTAGACATCAATTGGTTCCAGCCCCCTTGCATGTGGCTGTGTAGCATAATGTTGTGCCAACGGAAGCATCGTCGCAGCATTGCGTCGGCTGCACTCGATGGCAACTGCGTACTATTGCTTTGAACTGAAACAGCTCACTTCTGATAGTTGAAGGCAACTTGTCTGCAGTCTACGCTGCTAACGCGAGGCAAAGCGGAGTACAATTGCGCAATTGTACTCCGCGCATGCGCGCTAGGCCGTGCACGATCCAAAGCTATTGCGGGCTTGAGCTGCTCAGCGTTGTGAAACAGCCTTCTGATTCATTGCAAGGTGAATTGCACCGTTTGTGGGAGTTACCAGGGTTTTGTCTCCAGCTTGGCGCGTGCTAGCTTTCAACTGAGGGTCATGCATACAAATGTTATCCTTGGCAACATCCAGTACTACTTTGAAAGTGGTAGAAAACAGCTTGGAATTTCCATTGGCAATACAATCATCGTACGTGCCACCAGACTGCACTGAGTGCAGCTGCAGGTTGCACCTCTGCCTACATGAACTCTAGCACACTCCAAGCTGAAGACATAACTTCGACTACAAGGTTTAGATCCCTGGCCATGGTCCGGTGTGTGTGTGACATCATCTCCGGTCCGACCGGCTAAGGGAGACTGGAGGCTCCAGGGCGGAAAGGGGGAGGGAATATGAAGATCATCTTCATCGGAAGGTCCGGGTCTTCCCGGGAAGCCACGTCACCGTGGCACGCTTCCCTTCAAGGCTCAACATACGCCAGTGCTTTTTAGAGTATACAATGAAAGTGCCGTGCATAGGTCATTCATTTGATGAATGATTCATGGTCGAGCATATTTTCAACTCAGTTGAACATACGGTACTGTTTATATATATATAAGTTACCCATTGACCATAGCAATCCTGCCATCGGCCCCGCGCCCCATTTCAGAAGCGGACAACAACAATCCATGCTGAGCGGTTCGACCGCCATTATGCTCACATTGACACCGTAGTTTCCAAGCAGTAGAGAGGTATTGTTTATTGAAGCCTTAAAACACAATACACACTGGCCCGCAGGTCAGGTCATTTGCAAGCTCATCTATGAATGTTGAATGTTTCATGCATGGGCTCAGTCTCTTTTATAGGTAGCATCAACGACTTGCAAGTCAGTAGCAGTTCCCGACGGTGCCAAGCCAAGCCCTTCACTTGTTGAGCTGACAAAGAATCATTGTTACAGACCAAAAACCAACAGACACATTTGCACGCATATGTTGGTGGCAGCTGCAGCGGGCTAATTCCAGGCTCATTGGCCAATGAGCATCTGATCCAGTAGGTATACACATACAGCAAGCTCGATTGAGCCAACTATTCCACAGCTGTCGACGCATTCTTGACAACACAAGGCATGCCCAGTATAGTATGACAGTTAGCTGGAGTATTCATGTATTTGAAGTTTGCATGCCGTAGGAAGCAGATGCCAACTGTGGACGCAACAGGACCGAACTGCCAGTGGATGTGCATATATGCAGCCAATGAAACACATGCAAGCCGTCAGCTCTGGAGGTTGTATAGTAGTAGTGTGGTCATGTTATACTGTTGCAAGCCACCAAAGGGCCATCATTTGACATCATCCTTGTAGAGACAGTCGCAATGTGCAGGGAAAATAAGGCAGGCATAATAGACTGCTCAATTCCACACCCAGTACAAAACTGCCCGTGAGTGCTCCAATTCACTGTTTAAACACTTGCGTAATGACCATAGCTAGGCGTGTTTGACACTCAACATGCTGAGTAAGACTCAACCAACATGCTCAATGCATTAATTGTGAACAAACCTTGCAACCCATTGCTGTCATGTAAAGAGCTGGTCGATCAAGGTAATTATAGGTACAACAATGCTGTGAATTTGGACATATGCTCCACCAACAAGTGCGCAATAACAACCATTCAAATTTCCCCCTCAGATGTTTGAATCACATGACTGAAGAGCAAATGCTTTCAACCAAATGCACACAACATCCCGCTGCCCTACCCAATCGATTGACATAACAACACATCACTTGTGGCACCAACTGTGGGCCAAAGCCAAAGGCACACAACATGAATTTGGCTTTTTTGGCCTCAACATCACTGCACAGACAACTTTTGATAACCCTTCCTGCTATAGAGGTAGATACATTGGTGGCATTGCCGAGCCTACGCTGAAACACGTTGCTGAATTGGTGCAGATGGTTTGAATAGATGAGTACAAGCACTGCTGGCAGGTACGCACCACCACTTCACACGCATTCACTGGATGACTCCTATGAAACAAGACATATCCCGGGGACAAGCTTCTACAGACACTGCAGGGCCTGTCCATCATTATCACATGCACGCTGCTCCTCCAACAATGCGGCATTCAGTAATTGCCCAAGCCCATGCACAGTGCTACTGTACTCGCAGCAGACATACAGCTACTGCTGAGTAGATGAGCACAGGTCTGCTTTGATGTTGATTTACAGTAGGGAACCACTGTCTACTAGCATATTCCAACAATTCATGCACTGTCCAACGCTTGTGAATGATCCTCACGCAGTGTTTTTCTTTGTCCTCATGAGTCGTGAGGAAGTTAGTTTTGCCATGGTATCACACCATGATATGTGCAACTAGAACGTAGTTGGTAGTACTTCTGCTCACACAACTGTTTCAGTGCTTGAAGTTACAGCAGGCTTCTTCACTGGAACGACCCGACTCCAGCTCTGAAGCTGCATCGCCTAACTGGTCAACTGTTCTTGGCCGCAACCTCTCCCACACCCACAAACCAAACATCATCAGGCCAGATGCAACCAAAAACACGCCCATGAAAACCATGCTTTGCACGAAGCTGCCCATCCTCGTGACAAGGGCACCCACCGTCAAGTTGCCCACAAACCCGCCAAGTGCGGCCCCTACAGCATTGAAAATGCTGAGGCCTACCCCAGCGACTCTGGTGTCAAGCGCATCTGCAGGACAGCAGCAGCAGCAGCAGTGATGGCAGCGGCGAGGGAGATTTGCACACGCAGTGTTATAGCATACCTGCAGCACCACTCTATGACACATAATCAAGCCCTTTTGAGCTGTCACATGCTGCACAAAGTGGGATGGACCCGCTTGCAAGAACCTCAGACAGACCTGCTGAACCTGACTGCTGCATGGCCAGGCAGGGACTTTCACAGGGCTGCACCAGTTGTCACCCGTTGTACAGCCAGCCTCAAAGTGACTCGAGGCTGGCCATATGATGGATGACAACCAGTACAGCCATATCAACTAGTTAAGAGATTAGGCTTTTACTTTTGATTTGCTATTCTTTGTTTGTTTGTTTATAAAGAGACCCGCCAGTTCGTCCCCACCTGTTACTTTGGCATACATAACACTTTGGGTGCAGTAGGCGCTTGCAATTGCGATCGCGATCACAGCAAAGCCGGCGACAAATGACGCCGTGTAGAGCGGCGCAAACAGCGACAGCACAATGCCTCCAAAGATCAGCGGGAGAGCCACATGCAGGGTCCGCTCCTTGAACCTTGCCGAGCTCCATGCCAATAGCCACATTGCTACAGCTGCACAGAGATACGGGATCGCTGATAGCAGCGTCGCATGCAGCGTGTTGACGGAGGAGCTGCCGCCGCTGCTAGTGCTGTTTGCCAGCGCTGTTCCTGCTAACATGTTCTTTATGATGATGGCCATCCAAGAGTTGAGGCTCCATACGCAGAGTACTGTCAGGAAAGCAGCACAGGGAATGCAGCGTCAACGGCTCTGTTATGCCCAGACACGAACACAATCAGGTGCAGCAGCAGCAGCAGCAGCGGCCGCTGTACAAATTTATACACACAACTACTAACGCTCTTGATCAGCAATATTTTTGTTGGGTTCTTTCAACTTTGCGGCAGCAGCAACAGGAGCAGATGCTGACGTTCACCACAGACACAACCATACCCGCCTTGCACGGGGCTGTCATGCGAATTTGAGTGCCATGAACGATTGCTGGCATTCCCACAGTGCATGCCATATCACACTATGGCACACAATGTTAATGGCACAGCAGCAGAAGCCGCCGCAACAGGCAGCAGAAACAATAGGCTGTCAAAGTGACTATAAGGTCATTTAAACAGCTGATGATGCAGCACATGCATTTGACAAAGACACTCAAAAACAAAGGCATGATTCTTCAGCGGGTACAGGGAATACTGATACTGAAGCCCCAGATGACGGTCATACTGTCTCAACATGACTCACCCCACAGAAAGCCAGAAAGTGCATAGAACCACAGCATAGGCCGCTTGCAGGCGTCCAGAGTCAGTGACACAAAGTCTCCCCACTTCACGGTATCCAAGGCAGCATTGGCCTTGTCCATGGACTCATGAACCTGACAAGCAGCAGCAGCAGCAGCAGCAGCAGCAGCATCAGCAGCATCGGCATCGGCGAACAAAGGTGGTTAACATAGTTGGGAGGATGGTGCAAATCAACACCAGTGAAGGCCCCCCAAGTGCTTGCTGCATACCCCAAACTTGCTTTGTGTTGTAGACTGCGCAGATCAGAGTACAGCAGCTGTGACACTACTTGGTCCAGGCTGGGGTTCAAGCGGAGGGACTGGACAAAAGCACACACAGCCATTCTATGATTGGGCCCCTATTACAGACCATGTTTTACAGATCCAATCCAACAGCAGTTGGCTTCATGCACAGCGCTATCTCCAATCCTAGAGGGCAGGCAGCTACCGCTCTTAAACGAGGAGAGATGGTGAGAAGCTGTCCAACGGCGCAGCTTAAATAGGCTGTAGTCAATGACTCTATTTCCTATCTTCCTATGCATGCAGCTTAGCTGCAGCAGCTACCCCCTTCCAGCCATACTATCTGCTTTGAGGGCAGCAAGAAGGCAACTGCAAAAAGGTGAAGGATGATGCCCGCAAGCCGTTTAAGAGTATCCACAGATGAACCCCTGGCCTGGATCTTAACCAGAAGAAAACAGTGCCGAAACCATCAATACTGCTGAATCCACATGTACACAGATACACGTACGGAAGTCCTAGAGCCTGATGATGACCGCCCACCTTCAGATGCAGGAGCCGTCGCTCGTTTGAGTTGAGAAACCAGGCTGACAAGGGGTGCGAAGGCACCACCAAAAACATCACAAGCCCCAGCAATATTGAGGGAATTCCTTCCAGTATGAACAGCCACTGCCAGCCCCTCAGACTCCCCGAACCATCTAGTGACATCAGGCCAGCTGCAAGTGGTGCTGCGAATACAATGCTGACTACGTTGGCCAGGGTGACTGCCGTGAAGGGTTTAGTCAGCCTGTTGACAGCAGCCCAACACCATGTAGTTGCGAAGACAGCAGCAGCAGCAACAGCAGCAGCAGCAGCACCAGTTGGAAGGAGATCATGTAAAAATTCAGCAAGGGACAGGATCGATGAGCATCAGCAAATCTTATGTCAAGCAGCTGCAAATTGGGAGTCTCAGCAGCTACTGGCGCAGCAGCTGGCTGCTGCAGTACACCTGAGACCTGTGAAGAGCCGTGTTATGTGTCTTATCTCTGTACATGCTTGCTTATGTTCTGATCCTGAAAGCATTCACGTGTAACGTCCCTTTCTCTTTCGAATTCTGATCTGCACAGAACTGGTCAGGAGTAGTAGGAGGGAGGGGGGGAGGCTCATTTGCTTTGCTGCCAGCATTGCCATTAACTGTTCTGTTATATGTCATGTGGATGCGAACTATCTGTATAGTGCATTTATGTGATATATTTGAATTGATGACACTACAGTGCTGTCAAGCTCTGCCACATGCTGTGTTTTCTGGGGCAATTGCAGCAAAAATAAAATAAAAAATCAAAAAAGAAGTGTTGATTTTTGAATTAGTCGTTTGATGACGTACATGCTTTTAGGGTAGAACTGTGCCAGAAGGTGCAGCGCGGAGGGTATTGCACCTGCAAGCAGCATGCCAAAAACAATAAGACTGGTTGGAGGATGAACTGCTGCTGTCTGTACATGAAGCATCTGAAACAGGATGAGGACAGTCACTGTAGCTGAAGAGGAGGACAGCTACCACAGCTGCACTCAGCCATCAACAGAAAAGCAGAGTCAATTTGACCCTTGATTCTGCCGGCTTGCAGCCATATGGTCACCATTATGCGTCAAGTATCAAGGCCACCAAGGACTGCAGGCAAGCCTATGACCATTGCTGTATGAACATGATTAAAAGACTAATATGTGCAGGTGAAACAAACCGGCTTCAGCCACAATATTTGAAAGCAAAACCGCGTCTTATGTATCGAACGACCTGGGATGATAACCAGACATTAGTAATCTTTTTCACAGACATAATATCTGGGTGATGCACAAGGAGTGCTGCTACCAACGGCGCACAAGCAGGTGCAGGTGCAGGTGCAGGTGCTGCTTCGCAATGTTGAAAGCCAACATGCCTGGAATTTGCTGTTTGTTGTTAAGGATGGCCAAGCCCCTTGATGAGTGTGACCTCTCGTGTGATCGCAGCTCATACATGGTAACTCAACGCTGCTGCGGCTGCTTTTGCCAATGGCCTTTGTCTTGTTGTCTACCTTGAGCCAAGCACCACATCTTCTTGCAGGCAGCACCTGAAGCCACTGCTACGCTTGCCTACCTGCTTCAGTCACCCCCAGCAGAAGTCTCTGAACACATAACCCCGTCCTGCTGGTGATAAGTGCCCCACACGTGGCCACAATACCCCACGCCACGGTTATGGAGGAGTACCACCACCTGGCCCCTAATCGCATCGTGAGGAATGTTGAGGGTAGGTGTGCTATGCCGTACCCAAGAGAGAACATGCCGGCTGCCAAGCCATAGTCCTGCGAACAGTGAGCATTGGCATACAGCAGTCAGCAGAGCGGGATTCGGGAGGGTTGAAGAGGCACTGCTGCTGCAGGCCTATCTGCAAACGTCGTGACTGCCGTCGCTGACTACACACAGGAGTAACCTTCAAGCAGGAGTGCTGATGGCATTATAAAATGCTGCTAGATGCTGCTGCACGATCTGCAAGACGGCTGTACTTCTTCACATGGCATGCGTTGAAAATGGCTACTTGAGCTGCCTGCAGATTTGCGGCATACCTGTGGGGTAAACTGCAAATCAACGTTCAGCTGCAAGGCCGCCCAGGTAAGGTTTGATCTGTCAAGGTAATTCAACACTCCAGCCAAGAAGCAGATGGGCAGAAGCACACGGGACACTCTGCGACATCAGACGGAATGAAGCAGCTGGTTGCTGCCCAGCTGGTGTATGTTGCTAGCCAGATGGCTTGCAGCTACCAAGGCACCTATGCGCATTTTTTGTCAATACGGATTATCTACTCGCAACGACATATAAGACTTACTTCTGTAGCGTGCCGGGAGGTAGGACCACCTGGCCATCAGCTTGCTGCTCTGGGGTCTGTATGTCAAGTGGCGGACAGGTCACCCTATACTGATCAATCTCTTTATGTCGTCCAATTTTGGTTGGTGTCTTCGTTTCAGGGGCGCAGTCTGCTCGCACTTTCTCCGGGAACTTATCTTGGCCCATGGTGACACGGCAACTCCGCTCAGGCAGCAGTATATATACATATCTCACAAAGAGGCGTACCACTCCGCAGCGTCGGTCATTGCTTGCAGTATCATATTGTATGAGCGGTTTGAACTCAAAAGCCAGGTACCATGGTATGCTTGCAGCGAGACGCACCCATCGACCCGACTCTCATAACATAGTGAAACGAGCATAATAATTTCTGGCGGTGCCAAGCGCTGGCCGACTGCGTTCTGCAGACCCAGCCCAACTTTTGTGACCTTGGGGGTAGTAAGGTAGGACTCCTATCACGTTTCCCCCTGTTTCTGAGTGACCTGAGGGTAGCTGGTGTACTTGTGGTGATATCCCTGCCAAGGCTGTCAAAAGGGGCTCTAAGTCAGTTGTAAGGCGTGCATGATGCTACCGTCTGCTGGCATTTCAAATGACACAGGCTCAGGGTCACCCACTGGCAGCAGTTACATACCATATCATGAAAGTGTTGCCAACAAGAAGGTCAGACCTCCTGAACTCTACTGCAGTGCCCACTTCAAGCTTGGATGCATAAGCCTGGCTGATTGCCGTGCCAGGTACCAGGTAGCTGACAACATGCACTGAAGATTGTAACGTCACGTATCGGTTACGAATTATCCTGCAGACCCCTGGCACTGCTCACAGTAACTGCTGAGCTCGACAATGATCCTTGATGAATCCCGGCAGCCTGCCTGTTGACCAGACTCTGGTCAACACTGCAACAAAGCCTCCTGATGCTTGGAGGGATGCAGTGCAACTTGCCATCAAATGGCTGGCGGCCACAGCGCGCTGATTCTGCCAAGTTGGTAAATCAACATGCATCATCCTGAAGGGATAGCTGACCAGCTTCAGTAATCAGTCACTGTGAGCGTCACAGGCATGACACACATGCATCCAACTACTACTTTTAGCCAATGACATGTGATAGTTTTTGACACGTATGTAGATATTAATCAGGCCTGTGCAATATCAAAGCTCGTACCATGGTGACACGTATTGCTGACTCGGCTCAGAGCCCATAATGGCCGAGCACATGCTGCTGCATGCCTCTTTTCCTTCTACATGCCAAATGGCATACATGCATGCATGCTACATGTGTACTTGCCCCAGAGCAGTGCGTTCTGCAGAATCAAGTGCGTGCATATTAGTGTAAAACAAGTGTCTGTGATAGCCAACATGTCCCAGACCTAAACACAAAAAGGCCGTCATGGCCAAATAGCTCAATACTTGGGCTATATTGATAATACGTCAACCCTTTGGCATGGCCCGGCAAGATCTAAAGCCATGCCCCAGATTGCTAAATTGCCACAATACAACACAGATTCTCTACAAAACCCACACACATTGATACAAAATCGCAACTGGGCCCCAAAAGTTGAGACTGTCACGTGCCACTAGCACACCTCTTGGTTGCGTCTTTTAAATCAGGTAGTTCTGGTTGCACCAATGTCACGTTGCTTTGAAAGCAGCATGTTTGCGTGATAAAATCTTGGTTGCACCGTCATCTGGCTACGCAGAATACGTCCTCAGTTCTTCCCTCGTGAGTGAGCACTAAACCCTGCCAGTTTCAGGCTGGATCTTGGTCCGTCAGATATAATGGCAGTTGCCGCATCGGCTGCACCCCGCAATACGTTTTTTCAGACCGATTTCAGACCATGCTTTTCACAGCATCTGGGCTGGTCTTGCTGTCAAGGTCCTTGCCATCTCCAAAGTCGGCCTCGGTCTCCAGGGGTGCCCCAGCCACAACACGACTCCACAGCTGCAGCACAAACAGCACAAGCTTTGCAACTTGCAGGAGAAGGGCAGATGCGTGAAGAGCTTCGATGCTGATGACTGGGAACCATAACAACGATCAGCAACATATATGTTATGCACTATTGAGACTTTGACAGCACTGATGACAGGGCATAATGACCCAGCCCTGAGATGTCGAGCCTGGTGCAATGACATGTATGCATGATGCCTGCTGCTTCAAGTACTGCTGCTGCCGCCACATCTGCTGCTGGTGCTGCTTCTGCGGCATCTGCTCACCCAGTGGTGGTTGACAATGACTTCACTCAGCTCCTCAATTGGCACCCCCTTGGTCTCAGGGATACACAGGATGACAAAAATTGTCATGATCAACACCCAGCCAGCAAAGAACAGGAACGTGCCCCATTTCAGGCCGCACAAAAGGGTCAGGAACACCTGGCCAATGAAGAATGTGAACCTGCAGCATGATAGAACATCAAAGCATTTGCTTGTTTTTTGTTTCAAGCCTCCATCTCACCGTACCAGGGATGGCTGAAGGGACATATTATGCCAAGTATACCATGCTGGTGTGTGGACTGTCATGACTCATTGCAGATAAGCATCTGCTGGCATGACTGTTTGCTGAACAAGATACTGGTTGCCAGGTGGGTTTCACATGTCAGCATCGCTTGAGACAACACGATCCTGCTTTGCTGCCAACCCCAACCAGTCATCTGCCTGTCTGCTGCTAATTTATGCCGGCCAAAACAAACTGTGGCACTCACAAAAAGTTGGCGCATGTTTACGCTCGATGGTTCCAAATGTTAATATTCAAAGTGTTTATATCCAAAGTTCTTTACTCAAGATTATAATATTCCACTTACAGGAAGTTCACGCATGTGTTGATGCCTGTACCAGCAGCACGGGTCTCCAGTGGCTGAACCTCAGAGGGCACAAGCCAGCCCAGAGGTCCCCTGTAGGTTGATGAACCAGACACATATTATGTATGTCATGTTGCCACATTATTATCTGGACATCAAATTTGAGAAAAACATCACAACCATATGATGCTGGAGCAAGAGCTATTGAGTGTGTTCTGGAACTGCTGGCTGGTGATGCCAGTTACACACCGCCTGGATTCCCAACCGCTCAACCCAGGGGAGATTTTGCTGCAGCTGGTAGTTTATTGAAATGTAAATGTACTGAACCAGCGGCTTTCAGTATGTGTCCATGGTGCTGCAATGGGACACATGCTACATTTGTGCACAGATAGCTGTTGTTGCTACACTGAGGGGTGCATGCTGTAGGTGGCAGTTCACAGATTAGGTGGCAATTCACAGAGTAAGCTGCTGACAGACTGTCGATGAAGCTGAAGTAGCACACTATTGCACTTGCAACGAACAAATATCATACCACTCACCATGACCAAGCAAAGCCAGCAACATAGAGGCAGATCAGTGCAATAATGGCATTGGCCATTGCAGGAGATGAATGGCCGGCCTCAAAGTTCATCTTGATCAAGATGCCGACCAGCACCTCACAGATGATCATCTGGATGCCGCCCTCAATGAACAGGAAGCGGCGACCAAAGTGATCTACAATAGCAATTGCCACAAATGTACTGCCAACATTGACTGCGCCAGTGATTACGGTGGACAGAAGGGCAGCTTCTGCACCCAGACCAGTTGCCTGGAATAGCTGAGGGGCATAGAACCTGTGGTGCATCAGCAGCAGCACACAACAGCAGCAGCTCTGTTATGTGAGGCTGTTGGTTGCTTCAGAACATTGAAAAAGCATTGGGTTCTGCCAAGAACCCTTTGCCATGTGATATGCTATAAAAAATTACAATAAAATAAAATAAAGATAAAATAGCTATTGAAATGAAGTTGTCTGCTGCTCTGCCTGAGGGCAATGAGCGCTGCTTTGGACTGGTTGACCTGAACCTCACAGCAGCAGTACTGCTAGTAGTAGCCGCTCTTTGGCCCTCTGGCTATGCAACCCATTGACAAAGCCTCCCCTGTCCTGCACTGAGATGTTGGATGCATGACATATAGATGTCGTTTGATCTGCTTTTTCTTGTTCTGTGTATGTACTCTGCATGGTTGTAAAAATTGTTAATGTTTCAAATCTTCTGGTCAGCATGTGAGTATCAGCTGGTATCTCACTCACATGATGGCATTGATTCCTGTGAGCTGTTGGAAGACTGGCACAAGCACACTGATGGTCAGCTGAGGCCGGTAGCGGCGACGAAGGATTGTGCGGTAGGGGTTCCTGACTGCTCGGCTGACACGAACTGCCTCGCAGATGTCATCAAACTGCAACAAATGCAACAAACGACAGCAGCATAGAAGTTTACACACTGTTAGCTTGATGCAAAATGTCATCTCATTTTGCATATTTCTATCAAAATGATATATAGGCAAGACTGATTGCAACTTGCACATACACTTTTTGTTGAGTAGTTCAGCCAACTACAGCCAGGTGACACAGGGGCTCTGTGCTGCCTGTCAGAGGAGGGTCACACAAACTCCAAATTACATACATACCATACCATACCATACAACCTGGCCCCAGAGGGGCGTCCCCGGAGGAGCCAACATAGTCGCTCATAGGGATAGTACTGCACCACTGTAATGTATACAGATGCTCAGATTGATTGACTCTGGCCCCGCGCACCTCAATATCGACATTATCGGTGCCTCTGATACGCTGAAGAATTTTTCTGCCGTCCTCAATTCTGCCACGCTGAACCAGGCTGTTTGGCGTATCGCTGAGCATCATGCTGCCAAAGAACAGGATCAAGGCTGGCACAGCACCCATAGCGAGAGAGATTCTCCAGCCGTAGGGTTGAATGTACTGAGTGCCGTAGTTAATAAGCTGAGCAGCAAGGATGCCAACTGCAGTGAATGACAGCAGCAACAGTTTCATGTGCTGTTGGTTCAAGGGCTGCATTGTAGGTGACTGGCAGGTACCAGCTCTGTCAATGATTATGCTGACAATGTACTGCCTGTACATCCTGGTTGTGAAATATTGGGCCTCATGGTGAGGCTGGGGCAAGGTTGCTATCGCTATTTGTCATTTGTTGTGATGGTATTACTATTTGCTGTCATCACAATAGTTGAATCAAGGCATTTGAATGTGCACATTTGGACCGCAGCAGGTCACACAGTTGCTTCAGCAGCAAGGTAGAGATTGGCAGCACACTGTGCATGGCCAGGCCACATATGGCCCATAATAGTCCGAAAACAATGTCACGTTGTGACAGCAAAATAGGCTGCCACTGCTGCTGTGCTATCTCACCTGTAACAGCCAACTGGAACATTATATTGAGTGCACCGCGCATGTTGTAGGGAGCCATCTCTGAGAGGTACAATGGTGTTGCCTGTGTGGCAAAACCCACACCAATACCCAGCACCACGCGACCCAACACCAGCATTGCCATGTGGACTGCACATGCAACCAGGGCAGTTCCAACCAGGAAGCAGGCGCCTCCCGCCATCATGGTGGCCTTGCGGCCAAATCTGCAGCACATCACGAACAAACAGATAAGTTGTAGTATATAAGTGTTTCACAAGGATGTGAATGGATAAGAGACAAGGCAGCAGTAGGTCCAGGACCTGCTGTGTTTGATGCACAGTGTCAAGTGGGTTACAGGGCAGAAAATTTCTTCATGAAGGAGTTGCATGGGTGGGTGTGCTGCTGTTGTGCTGTTGTCACATGATGTTGAAAATTTGTTCAAACTGTTCAAACTTCAATGGCTAGCATCAGGTGTAAAGTCAGCAGCTCTGCTATTTATACCCATCTTGCTAGATGCTCAAGGCGATTCTGTCGTATATCTAGTCAAGGGGGTTGTGGTGCACTTTTAGATGTTACTGCTCTATCCTGGCAGTAGTAATAATCACTACTTTGCAGCCATTGCATTTCTCCCATCTAGCCTGGCAGTGCTGCACCACACCTCTTGCAGGTCCAGCTGCCAACCATTGCTGACACAGCACCAGCCAGGAACAGACAGGAGGTAAACAGCTGCAACATGTGGTCATCAAACTTGCAGAAAGGGTCGTTGCCACCTTCATGGTGACCAAAAAAGCGGGCTTCAAAGCCAACGTGAGCGATGACGCCTGCAGCAGTGCCAGCATCCGCAATATCTTTCTTAGCTTGGTCAAAAATGCTGTGCGCTAGTAACAGTAGTGTGTGGCTTGCGGAACCAGATGTGATGTGTGCACTGTATCTGATGCTCTTGCTATGATCATGCAGATGACGTTAGCTTTGCCGCAACGTTTGTGAGTTTTGTAAACATCACCTTAACTAGCAGCAGATTGCCGGCATCATGACCTAGACCAATACTCTCAGGCTGCATTATCCAATGCTGTGCTCACCTCCTGTTATCCCATTGTCAAATCCAAACAGCAATCCTCCAGATGCCGCCACCAGAGCAGTGACAATCACTGCAAACAGCAAACAGATACAGCACAGTGGGCACAAAGGAAACTGGTTGGTCGGCAGTACTCGCGGCCACAGCCGGAGTACCACGACATGCCCTCGCATGCGGAGAGAATTGGTGGTTCATAGTCGTGGTTAAGAAAGCTGCAGGAGCTGCTGCGCCAGCATCGTGTCATGATGGACGGGACAATCGGTGACTGCCCAACCATTGGTCTAGCGGCATCTGCTGCCAAGACAGGCGCATTCGTTTCCTCATAATCGTGAAAAAGGATAGAACTCTCATGCGACGATATGAAGGCCTGAACCGATATACTTGTAGGAGGATATATACAGCCCTCAAGCTCTGGGCTCCCACCTGCTAAAGTTGTGCGGCCTGTATACAGCTTGCAGCGCTCAGCATCAAAGCTGGCCGGTGATGCGGCTCCTCCGCCCATGATGTCTTGTGATGGCGAACTGCAGTGATAGCAACATAAGAGAGGGTATGCTGAGCCGATTGCCGCCTATCAACAACACCAGTCAGACGATCTAGCTGTATGGTGATAGTGTGAAGGGTCTGGCATCTGCTCAAGCTGCTGAAAGTGCACAGCTGCTTTCGGGCAGTTCCGAGCCAGTACTCTTGCTCCTGTCAACGCTGCACTGGCGCGCTAATTGTACATATACCTTGTATATTTGCAGTAGGAGATTGAACAGGCGCCTGTTAGCAAGCCAGATTTTGATCAAGCTTGCCGCTGCAGCTCGTAACCTGGCTGAAGGGTGCGCAGCTGTCTCAAAATACTCTGGTGTGTTCACAAAATCATTCGTGGTTGCACATTGCGCAGACATCTTTATCACCAGGGAAGTGTGAGGATTTTGTAGCGGATGACTCAGCTGAAAGTGACACTTCACGTTCGCTTCTAAAGTCTCTGAAGTTGTAGATGGCAAGATGTCAACGTCTTTAGCTTTCTGACAGCCTTTGTTGCTATGAGAGTAGCCATCAGGAGCTTTCTCGCGATCTGTGATGTTGCGTCGGTCACACTGACCAGTGAATCCATGCTGAACCGAACACTTGAGCGCGAAGAACTCTGATATGGTTCCTGCAGGTTCCAAGGAAGGTTAATTCTGAAGAAGCAGCTGTTGCAGGGTGAGGTTGCCTCTGTTCAAACACTGCCAGTGCGCGGCGTCTTTCAGGGACACAAGGCTTGCTGGGGAACTTTCCTGAGTAAGGCCGCAGTATGACCTGCGCCTAAGACATGGATCCGATGCGTGGAAGGGTGTGCTGCCTGCCGCAAGCACAGCGTCCACTGCCAGTGTGTGCTGTTGGCCTAACAGCCTGCTGAGCAAGGGGGCCACTGCTCTGTATATCGATATACAATGATATCATTCATGAAAGTTGCATGGGCTCGATCACTTTTTCCGAAAAAGTGGGCACAAGAAAAAGTGGGCTATAAGCTGAGGTTACGAGCTGGCCATGACCCAGCTGCCTGCAGGCAGACTCAGCCTCGCTTGGTTGGTTCCTCTGGCTCTGTCCAAACTCTGGAGGCTACCTGGGGGAAATGCCATCTGAGGATAATCTTAGATGGGAGTCATATGACAAGATGGATGTTGAGGACAACTTGTCGGACACTGTGCATGATTTGCTGCCGGACCCTTGCTGCCACTTACTAGCTGGTGAGCGACTCCAAGTAGTACGCTGGCTTCAAGGAATGTCATCACTTGAATCAAATGTGCCGCACATGTTGGCAACAGCAGCCTGCACCAGGTACTTGCTTGATAGAGCTGAACTGCTGTGTCACTGAAGCAGACAATCCAGCAGCTAATGCCATTGCAGGCGAGCATTTTCTTCAAGAATGACAAGGTCATCCTTGTAAAGCAGCAGCATTTGCCCAGGTCCGCCAATGCTGCAGGAGGTGTGCCTGTATGCGATATGCGCCATGCGTTACATTGTAGTTCCTCACACTATTGAAGTGAGGACGCAATGGTGCTACCTGTGCTGCCGGTTGCAGCATGCAAGGCAGCGCATGATGACAAATTTGTGTTCAAACCAACCATCAAGACGAACCCCATCGATGATTTCCATGCTCTGGGGTGAGCACCAGTACACGATCCAAGCATGAACGCATCCTTGCACCAGCTGCATGATCTGCAGCCTGGCTCAGCTTCATCATCACGGTTGTAATAAGCCTGGATATGTTGTTGCTGTTGAGCTGCTGTGCTGCTGGCAGGCTGGTGAGGGCTGTGAAGGTGTTGACGTAGCTTCTTGACATTCTATCTGCAGCTGACCACCCGGCGGTACGTGGTATGTGTCCTGCATAATATCAACACCAATAGCAATGGCGCCAAGGACACCAAATAATATTGTCAAAACTTCATGTCAGCAATCACGTCAGCAACCATAATTTCCATGCTCTGCCAACCTGCAGGGTGCAGTATCAATCTTCAAGGCCTTGACCAGGCCTGCATCAACCATTGCCGGCTGCAAGGACCAAGTGGCGATGATGGAGGGTCATGGTGCTTACCGGACATTTGCTGTGCAGCAGGCCACGCAGCAGGGTGACCAGAGACTCTCTGAGCAGCATGGAAAAAGCAGCAGACTAGCCATGCCATGAGCAGTGCTCGTGCACTGCAGAAGGCCCCGGGCCGGGGGCCCTGCAGGAGCCCTGCAGCCATGAGTAAGGAGCTTGAGAGGCCAAACTGTGGCTCAAGGCAATGCAGTGCACCGCAGTGCGGCATGGCACACCATCATAAGCCCTTCAAGTACAGTGTGATTATGCACTGTCCACTGGCACATCATGTGATGCAGCAAGCACGGATGTCTATGCAACCGTTGAACTTTTAGTGAGTTACTGAAGCCTTACTGGACATGTAGCAGAATGGCGGCCCCCTTGCGTATCAGTTCATTTGCCAGCTCATCCAATGTAGCATGGCTCTATCTTTTTTTTACATGACCCTGCCAGGCACTGGCCTGTGACCTGCAAGGCTTGCTCTATTTGTCAGACTCTGTCAGTGTCAATAGTAGGGGCCGCATCATGCGGCTGGCAGCCTGGCAGCCTGGCCCATGGGCATGATGCCTGGCCGCCGAGGCTCAGGGTGGCTCCAGCCTCAGGCTGGGTGCCTGCTGGGCCCCAGGCACGTGCCTCAGTGCTGGCAGCTGCAGGAGCCTGGTCCTGGGTACACCCGTTGCGCTGGTACTTAGGCCATCCACGGACTGGCAGCTGCTGCGGAGTCAAGCAGGATGGTCAGTAGCACTGCCTGGAGGGTCAAGCAGCAGTGACTGCCAGTTAGACAGTGTCTGCAGAGACTGCTGCTGCTGGCACCAGATGCCCTCAGGGCACCAGGCTGGTCACAAGCCTTGCCACGGTGACAGTTTGGAGTTTCTGGCTCATCTACTTTTATTATGCCTGACAGCTTGACAAGGTTGGGCAACTGGGCGCAGACCAGAGGACAACGTGGCGCAGCACAGCCTGAAGTTCCTTTCTGAGCGAGCCACGTGTCCAACAGGAACCTCGGAGGCGCTTGTGTCACCAGCAATGCCCATTGGGTCGGCTAGGCTGTGGCATACGCTAAGTAGTTCATTGTGCATGGCACGAGGATGTCGCAGTGTTGATTAGTGTTGACCGCTGTTGTTCAACAGGACGGCCCGTACTGTTGCAATCTTCTCTGTTCGGTACTGTCGTTGTACGCCCATGCCACCCTTGATACGCTCATAACAAGCCTGTAGCAACCTTCACTCCCGCTGATAGCCCCCAGTACCATGTGCTGCTGACCACTGCGGCACACCCGTTTCGAAACTCTCCTCTTCTCCAACCTGATCGCGACGACAGCGCTATATGCCTCTTAATATCATCATTGAAAGTGGAAGAATGCTGCTACACGGGCTAAATAGATATTGGGCACCCATTCTCGCACATTTCAAGTCATGGTACTTCATCGGCTCTTTGATCTGCCTGGCCGCAGCCTTCGTGGGCATGATGATAGCGAGGTTAAACTTGCAGTGGTTTTGGCTGCTTCTGTTTGCGTTGATCACAGTCCCATTTGCCCCATGGGCACATGACCCTGTGCTGTACTTTCGTGGTGGGTTTGTCTCCGATACCAGCAAGAAGGCATCCAATTGGTTGTTGCTGGCAAGTTCAGCCTTTGTCAGCTGGATATTTGCAAAAAGTATCCTCAACACTTCTACCCTGGGCGCAAGTTATGGCGTGGTAGGAGGCTTGGCATATGCTTCCTGGTGAGTGTGCTGCTGTTAACCCTCCTCCAGTGCGATAGCAGTAGCAGGTGTTTCCCCATCTTAGCTCCAATTCAAATGCGTGGCAGCAAGCCGCCACATCCTATGTCGTCTTCACATCATCAGCACATCGCTATAGTAGAGTCTCCGCAGCCATTCCTCTCTAGTCGACACTGCCAGTAAAAATGCAGGTGCAGGGGCCAGCTCCTGCAGCGCGTAGACCACCACCACCACCGCCACCAACACACACAACACTCCTCAAACGATGGCAGCAAGGAGCTCATGGCTAGTATGGCACAATTGCAGGTCCCTGCTGCCTTGTTGTCTTCTGGAAGACATGCTTAATGCCTGTGTGCCACTGCAGGTTTGTTGCCTTCTTCTCCGTGGCATTTGTGACGTACTTCCTGCGAACTCGTCATGGCTATCGCTCCCTACCAGAAGCAGTACATGCAAGATACGGCGGCATGGCAGCCCTGGCTTTGGGACTGGCAGTAGCATACAGGTCAGCCGCTACAGGCCAATGGCCGTTATGGGCCAACTGCAGTTGGCTACTAGAGTTTGCAGTTGGAGTTTTGCACCTTGACCTGGGCATATTCCTTGCTTGACAATTCTATTGTGGTGCAGCTTGAGTCGCTTTCATCCCAAAACCAGCTGCTCAGCAGCCAGTGCATCAAACCCATCCTTACTGCACCATTGACAGTCCATCCCTAACGTAGCTGTGCAAGAAGTGCTCAGCAAATTCTAATTTCTCTTTTTCTACTGATTTCAAACGGCACAGGCTCGAGCAGGAGGTCTGGAGTAACAGTCTTGTGGTGGCTTCCTTCTACGGTCCCGTCCACAGCGCCGAATGGTGGGCAGCTGCTGTAGTATCAACAGCCATACCAATGTGCTACTGCTTCACTGGAGGCATGAGGGCCTCGCTCTTCACAGACGTGTTCCAGGTTTGCAGCTGCCTACAGTATCATTTATACTACATCACTTATGGTATATTTATGGTATAAGTATAAGATTCTGTCTCTTTCATTAATCATTATATTATGTTATCATTCTTAGACGAGGTATGTGACGAGGTATGTTACGAGGTATGAATACGTTCACCTTCTCAAACTGGATAAGACAGACAACTTGCTTAAATCACAGGCTGGTACCTGGACCCTGCTTTGGCAATTCCTGCATTCTGCATCAATGGTGGCACTCTCCTGCTGCACCACTGCACTGCTCACACAATGACACAGTTTCCTTTGGGTGGGCTACACAGGGTGTGTTGTTGATTGTGGCATACCAGCTTTTATGAAAGCACATCATCTTCACAACTGCAGTGCTTCAGGTGCAACTCAAAGAGTATGTGACTCCTGTTGATGGGCAGTGGCTGTTTCACTATGCTGTCTGCTGCAGTCCAAGCAGCGTTCAGCTTGCCAGGAGTTGTGGAGCAGTCACTAGCTCATGTGCTTCAAACATCTCGACATAGGGGCTGCGTTTCTTGCTGGTGTGCAAATTCTTATCCTTTTGCTGCTCTGCAGGCCGTCATCAAGGTGGGATTCTTCGTCGCAATAATGGCTGTGGTTGGCAGCCAAGCTCCGGCTGCTTTCCATGGCTTCAATCCCGCAGGTGAGCTGCAAAGGAGCCCTGCAATCTTTTGGGAGAGGAGGGATGTTACATGTGGATGCTTCCACTGATCAAGACGGTACTCTTCACACCGGCATGAAACTGAATAACATCAGTCAACCAGCATGAAGCGATGGATGATTATATGATTATCCCTTGAGAACCACTCGTAGCACAAGGTTTCCAGAGTAAGGGATTGCTGCCCTGGATTTTGGCTTACCAGTCATGCAAGCAGTATCCTCTGTAACTGTGGAAATAAAATCATCACCAAAATTGTTGAAGGGCGTTCCTCAGGAGGAGCCGCCTTTGAGACACTGCCTGCTCCTGACAAACAATTGCTCCTAACAACACGTAACTGCTCACCTCAAGCGCACAACGGTAGCCCAGTGCTCAGACCTCAGCTATCAGCAACTGGCCTCGGAGGCCATCTGCTGCTGTGCAAATGAAATATCAACGATCGCTCACCTCAAGGGCACAATGGTAGCCCAGTACTCAGGACCCCAGCAATCAGCAATACGGCATCAGCAATAAGGCCATCTGCTGCCGTTTCATGCAGGCACATGCGCCCTGCCCCCCAGCAGCACAGCACTAACTTCCAAGGAGTCCTGCAGAGCCTTAAACCCTCAAGTGTACAGCCCTTCTGATAAGGCAACATGTGCCAGCGTGGCGGTCGCATCTTTCAAACCGGCATCATGCAATTACACTGGTGAGTTTGTCTTCCTGCACTGCAAGGCTTGCTGCAGAGTCAGGAAACCCACATAATGGCAGTTGCTGGTGTCTAATACAAGCAGGTAGGTTACTTACTGCTTCCTGCTGCCATCGATTCATGGCGTATGAGTTGAGCTGCTAATAATTGTTGCAGAATCTGGTTGGTTCACATCAGCGCCCGTGCCTGTATGAGCAGTACACAGCATCATCCACAGCGCTAGCTACCTGGAAGCATGCTGCTGTCATGTCATATCATAAGCACATCACCCATTCTGCATAAGTTGTAGGTCTCGGCAAACAATACCCGGTAGTGATCACTTGCCTTCTGCATCTGGCATTCTGTTGTTGCAGCCATCACCACCTCCGAGGTCTGCTCTGCTGCTGCTGGCACCTGGACCCCATCAACATGCTCAGTGGCACTCCAGCCTCCATGCTCGGCTGCTGGTGGCAGCTGGACACCTCGGGATATGTGGAGCTTGGAGGGAGGTATGGACCTGTTGCTGGTTGGGCTTCTGCAGGGATTCTTGAGCTACCCCTTCTTCGACCCCGTGCTTACAGGTAGGCCAACTGCTGATTGGGGCCGCAAGCTACGGAATATAAAGCTACAACACGAGTGTACATCTAAGTGTTGCATAAAAGCCTGCGTGCCACCTGATATCAGCGTCCAGTTGAGCATTCGTCCAGCGCTATCAGCTGCAGTGCCTGATGTTGTGTTGCTGCATCAGGCAGCAGTTTGGAAGGGGCCAGACTTTGAGGAGTTGTAGCTACTGTAAAGCAGCACCTTGGTGGTCCTGGTGGGCACACTGCTGCTTGATCATGAGCACTTGCTTGACGATATTATATCTGCACAACCATGCGTGCGTGTTATCCAGCAAACTAGTGTTTCGGTGCAAACTGGCTCTGCTTGGCTCTGCTTTGTTGCTGTTCTGCAGACCGTGCTTTTCTGGGGGAGCCACGTGTCATGGTGAAGAGTTTTGTCATCGGAGGTGTCATGGCCATCCTATTCATCTTCCTGTTCAGTTTTCTGGGCATTTTTGGAGCCATGACAGCAGTCCTGCACCCTGAAAGGTGAGCAGTGGGCTGAAAGCTATTCAGTCACAGTACTGTATGCGTGCAGCCGAGTTAGCACTCCTGTCGCCCAGAATTGCCACGAACAGTGTTGTACGCAGCTCAGCAATTGGCTTCTTGGTAGTCAACGCACATGTGCTGTACAGCCTGTTGATAAGGAGGATTACTGGCACAGTATGACAGACAGGGCCCAGGCGGTTGACAAGCTCACGGTATGTCAATTGTTACCATTACTAATACTGTTACTAGTACTAGTACTGATGCTAATATTGATAGTAATACTAGTATCAGTTAATACTAGTATCAGTTACTACTGAGTTGTAGCCTTGTATGCATCCATCACATCTTGTACCAGTGGGCATCTGGCACTGTCCCTCCATCTTGTGCCCGGTCAAACACCTGGCGCGATGGTATCATATCAATATGTAGGTTGGGAATGCACTGGCGGCTCCAGAATGCAGTCTTTTTCTGCTGCTTGAAGCCAGCAGCCACAGCCAGTGCTTGAGCTACCAGCGCCGCCCACATTACAGGTGGACATGGGCAGCACTGACAGCCTTAAGGCTAGAAGCTTCTGCTATACTCTGCTCTTTTTCTCTTCCTGTTTGCACAGGATCCCCTGTGGCATCTACACCGGCATGCTGGCTGGCCAACCTTCAGCAGTGGCAAAGTACTTTGGCACTGCTGTCTTCTCATTGTTGAACCTGATCTTCTTGGTCAGCAGCTGCACAGTTCTGGACTCCACCTTTGCCAGCACCAGCAAGTTGTTTGGACCAGAGTTGATGGGAGCTATACTCAAGGGCTGTCCGATTCCACCGCAGCTGGCCACACAGAGGTGCGTGTTGTCTATCTGTGGTGAAAGAAAAAAATGGTGGCAGAGAGAGAGAGAGCGGTCGTCTGCATTTTGAGCCCTCTCCCCCCCCCCTCTTTCAGCTGCAGAGCATGCCATGCAGATTGCCTAGTATCAACTTCCCTGTGTGCAGCAGGTTTAAGCTGTGCATCTCTTTGTGGATGAGTTTGGGGTTTGATTGGTACCTGCTCGCATTCACACCAAGTCACTGAGCTAGTAGCTGCATGCAGCGCAAGCTATCGCTCTACAAACGTATTTTGGGGATCTGTCTGGTTGGTCAGGAGTGTAAACGTGTATCTAAGACTCTGCCTGGCTGGTGCATGCAGGCAAGCCTGGGCCGGTCGCATTGCTATTGTTCTGATGGCTGTGGTGGGAACACTGCCTCTCTTGGCTGGGCCAACAGCGCTGGACGCAACCACAATCTCAGGGACTATGGTAGTGGGACTGGTGAGTTGTAGCTCTTTTCACTAGAGCTAGTCAATGCCGCTGTTTGCGCCTACACCTGTCCTAGCTATTACTTGCTTTTTCAAAAAGCTGATAGCTGTGCTCTGATGACAGCTGGCACATGCCACTAATGGCTGCCGTGGGCACTTCTGATCTGCTTGCAATTCCAACTCTTGGAGATGCTATAGGATTTTGACGTAGTAAATTTTGATTTTGGATCTTAATAGAAGGTGACCAGGTCAAACTCCAATATTATCTCAAAAGGGGCAAGAAATGAGGTCACTGTGACTACTGTGTGCTGATCAGGATTCTTCCTGGGAGTCAGTGACCATCTGGTCCACGCATGGACAACGTTGTCAGCTGGCCAGCACATAGCAGCACAGTAGTGGCCCTGTATTCTGGCTTCCTTTGGGTTGTACCAACACAATTATTGTTGAACAGTTTATCAGATATTGTCCAGCAACAGCTGTTGTGTCTTTGCCAACTTCCATTGCTGTTGTGGCTGATACTCACCCCACAGGGTCCCCCTATCTTCGCCTTGATCTTTCTCAAAGGCTACCGCCCGCTCGTATTCCACTTGCCATTCTGGACTGGAGTGGCTTTTGGAATCATCATGCAGCTGTCCACAACACCAGGCGTCAAAGAAATGATTAATGTTACAGGATTTGCCATAGGCAAGGGCAGCTATGCCAGCCTATTAGGGTTCAATGTGGTTAGTACTGTCTGCTGCTGGGCACTTGGGGCATTGGCACTTCTTGATAACTACCGGGGCAGGGAGCTGGTGGTACTGGAAGGTGAGGAGCCAGAGGAGGAACTCAAGATTGAAATTCTAGATGATAAGCTTCCTGTTGCAGCAAAAGACGCCGCTGATGCTGCTTGAGCACTCCGAGTCCTCGACAGGGGTGACTTGCAACTTGTGTCAATACCACAGCAGGCAAGCTTGCAGACTTTGGTGACCATGTGGTCTGAAGTTCACATCAAGGTTGTGCTCAATTGGAACCCTTCAGCAGGACTTGTTCTATGTCTGCTTGTGCTTGGATCTCAATTCCAAATAGGGTCACTTGCATTGTATGTGTACTTGTCTGGAATGTTGCTGCACATGAATAATGGGTCTACCAGTGGGTCCGTGCCCGCTGCTGGCATATGCAGCAGCATGTGAGGGTTTATATATGCACTCAATTGGCGTTGCTGACTTGAAAGTGATTGTATATTGCTGTTGTGCAATGTTTGCGGCGTCCTGAAATGCAGACATTTCAGAAGGCAACTAGGGCTTTCAGATCGCCCTACCAGCGCAGTCTCTGCTAGTGCTTGCCAAATTTTTGCATCACTTGCTGAAGGAATTGTTTGCATGCAGTCTATGTACTTTCTGATGTACCTCCTTCTACATCAGAATCAGCCTGCAGCAGTTTCTCCCATGTTGATCTAATTATTGTTCTGCTACAGGCTGTGAACATCAACCAGTAGTAGTCTTTCCAAATTCAATTGTGCTCTGACAGCACATAAACATCGTAAATTTGCAGAAGTCTTTGTTCCTTGTGGTTCTTGTATAGGGGCACCTACATGTAGGTGCTGCTATAGTAAGTAGGGCCAGTGAAGTTATTGGAGATCTGCATTTATCCCGGTATCTTAGCCATATTACCCAAAAAGTTGGGATCCTAACCCTGAAATCTGGCACCGTATACCTGCCATATTCCTTAGGCAGGTAAGGAATATTCCCTACCCACCTAGGGAATATATCCTATATTCCAGGCTAAGGTAGTGATTGTTACCCTTGAATTATGGAGCAACACTAATGCAATCTGGTATGCACCAAAGATGCAGATCAGCACAATGTC
>JABEVS010000188.1:89459-118392 GCA_018290735.1 Coelastrella sp. MACC-549 | reverse complement strand
AATGCGAAGTGGCTATAAGAGAATGTTGGCTGGTTGTGTGGTTGGGGTTTGGTTGGGGGGTGGTGTGTGATGGTTTTCTGCAGCTGGTCTTTGCAGATTTTTGGCGGTATTAATTCTGTTCTGTGTTTTTTTCTGTTTTTGCCCCCATGAGCCATTATTTGGCTCCTTACGGGTGGAAACCCTTGAGGTAAGTAGTGGTGGTGGTGGTGGTGGTGGTGGTGGTGGTGGTGGTGGTGGCAAAGCAGTATGTCATGCCATGGCCATAGTATGCAGCCCAAGCAATCTATGGAGCTTCTGCTACATTATTGGTTTAATTGCAGAAACCAAGGGAGTATGGTACATCATCCCAGGTGGTTGAGCTATATTCAATAGGCTGAGCAGTGCCTTGCCTTGCTCTAAGTTAGAGCTATATCTATACTCTTGTCGTTGGGAAGTAAGAGCAGAAATTCAAGGCCCGCCTAGTTCAAGCCCCTTGATACTTCGCGGGCTTGCCTTGAGGTTGCGCTGCGTTGAAGATAGCCAAGTCTGATGTTCAGCTGAGAGGGTCAACTGAAACCCTGGAGGTTCCTCAAGCAGGGTTTCATTCGCAGGCACGTGTCATGGGAAGATAAATAGGCCTACGTAGTTTACAAGGTTGCGTACACCGCTCTGGGCCGCACGCAGAGTCAGGGACTGCTTGGTTACGACCAGCGGTGCCAGGATGCAAGGGAACGATGCGGATCAGCAATGAGAACACTTATCAAGTATTTGACTTGAAGGATGTCTGCAAGCAGGCTGCAAAAGCTTCTCAAGCTATTAGAGAGTGAGTTGTCCTTCTGGCCATTGTTCAGTTCGCCGCAAGTATCCCGGAACTCATTTGACTCCCTCATTTGACAGGCAATAATGATAGCACGAGGAAGGCAGCTTCAAAGCAGATCTGTGATATTGCCAAAGCCCACCCTTCACAGTTGGTGTCCATCACCCGCAAGGTACGTGTGTTTCGCGTTGCCTGCGACCACCAGCGCGTCTCTGGTACTGCAGTTACCAATGTACTTCCGCTGTTTTGAGGATCACCTCTTCAATGTGACAAGTGCTCATGCAGCATCTGCTATTTGCACCCTGTACTGCTGTTGCAACAGGTACATTTGTTGCTTTACAACAGCAGCTGGGATTCTCGTGTTGCAGCGGCGGCGACTATTGGAGGTCTAGCAGATGCATTCCCTCACCATAGCGTCAATGACCTTGCAACTGCTGGCACCTCAGGCAGCACGCAACAGCAGCAGACTGTTTACCAGGTTGATGTGCAGCTGGCATCCTTCAACCTCCACAAAGTCCTCAGCAAAGGAGAGCCTCTGCTAGCATCTGGGGGACAGGTATGGGGCGTTGCAGTTTGCGTGTCTGGTCGTACTGTGCTGTTTGCCAGCATACAGCCGTGACTTAAGGTCTGGGCCATTCACACAGCAATCAGCACCCCACAACACTGCCTGCAGGAAAATGCACGACACTGCATCATTGCCGCCAATGAGCTGCTGTTGCCATCGTTGAGACAGCAATGAAAACAATTGCTGGTCAAGGTCTATTAGAAGATATGGCAGTTTATTTAGCCTGGTGCCAAATTCATGCTGTGGATGTAGGAATATGACAATCTTGACAACTCACTGCCGCTCACTGAGCGGGTTTCCAAGCAACGGGAGATGCTCAGGGAGCGTCTTGGTGAGCAGCATATACCATCTTTAGCCAAGCATATCTGCATTGTGACACCTACAGCAGCCAGTTCTGGCAATGGGAGACTGGCAGTACCCTGTTACTGCAAGGGGGGCCTGACTGATTTTGTAGGGTTTTTGTTGCCAAGTCTATCTCATGTTTTTGACCACTTCCCTTGGTGGGTGTCCTGCAGGCCTTGGCAAGGGCTTAGAAGGCAAAGCCTTTGAGGATATTGTCAATACAGATGAGTTGGTGAATGAAGATGACCTGGCAGCAGCATTCTCAACATCCACGTGGAAAGCACACGGTAGCAGGGGCAGTAAAGGCAGTGGCAGTGGCAGTGGCAGCGGCGGCAAGCAGCGTTCAGCCACTCCTGAGAAGCAACAAGCAGTTGATCTGTTGCGCAGTGACGATATGAGTGCTCGTGAGCGCAATAAGCTCAAGCGCAAGTACAAGGCCCTGACAAAGCAGGACTCCCTGAAGGCCGATGGCAAGGGCAGAGTAAGTGGAACCAGACAGACACATGCAGCCTTCTGGAGGCTGCAGACAGCAAGTGCTGCCGTCAAACTGTGCAATCAGCCACCAGCAATCTTCACTGGATCGTGCAAGTGCTCACTCATATGCCCTGTGGTTGCACCTCACACTTAGCTTGCATGCAGCTGATGCGGTAGCTTGTGTGTGGTGCTGCATGTAGGCTGGTGGGCTGAGTGGAGGTGCTGCAGGGCGGGAGGACAGCCCCAGCTCGCCAATGTTGAAGGGTGTTGCCCCACTGACACAGCATGCAACAGCAGCAGCAGCGGCGGCAGCTGGTGCAGCAGCAGGTGGTGCACACAGTGATGAGCATGCAGCGGAACAAGATGAAGCTGAGGTGGGTAGTCAGTTCCCAGCACTGCAGCTGCAGCAGCATCAGCATAACAGCCAACACACCATCTGCAGCAGCAGCAGGTGAAGACCTTGAAACGATTGATCAGTATTCTGGAGACATCTTGAGATTCTTCGCACCGCTGAGGCCGGTTTACTGCTTGCTGTGCCGCATGTAGAAGTCATGAGGTTGAATCAAGCAGCTGTTGCGATGCAAATGTAACACGCATCAGGTTCGAGCACATAAGTTTTGTTGCTCCACTTGGTCTGCAGTGGCAGGCCATAGAGTGTGGGGGCTGGCCATTTCAGCGGCTGGCTGATCAGCTGTGTAACGACGTTCTCAGTCCTGTGTGGATCGTGCGGCATGGTGCTGCTGCTGGGCTGCGTGAGCTGTTGAGGAGTCAGGCAGCAGCAGCAGCAGTGGAGGCACCAGTACTGGATAACACCTCCGGCTGGGCATCACCAGGGGGAGAAGGTACGGAAGCTGCCAGGCTCCAGCAGCGTGGATGGAATAGAAATCTTCAACCAAACTTGGGCATGCAGATGGCAGAGAAACTGGCCTTGGGTATGCTGCATCGTGCACAGAGGGCATGTGCAAGTGTTGTGGCTGTCATCGTCTGTCCATTGTGTGCCCAGTGTAGGCCACAATAGGCAGGTCAGCAATTGCACTGCTGGCACAAACCTCCTACAATGCTGTCATTCAGCAGCCAGGTGCTGAACGTACGGCATCCCTCCTCAGAGCAAAGCCTGATCAGCATTGCTCACTCCGTTCTGCCTGCAGGACAGAGACACCTGGGTGTGGTGTTACCTGAGGTGGTGGAGGCAGCAGCAGCCGCTAATGCCGCATGGCTTGAGGACATGATAGAACACCTGCTATGTGTCTTAGCACTGGACAGATTTGCTGATTATGTGTCGGACCAGGTGTGTATGGTGCCGGTGAAGGGTGCTGGTGGTCAAGTGCATTGACTCAGCACACACTTCAGCTGTATTTGGGCACACCATGAACACAGTACTGGAGCACGAAGTCAGTGACTCCCCTGAGGGTGTCTGGCGTGTTATTTGCTGTTCACTGTTCATGACTTCTGCAGCGTGAGCTGTCATATTTTGTCTTTGCAGGTGGTGGTGCCGGTGCGTGAGACTGCTGCACAGGCTTTGGGTGCCACCCTGCAGCCCACCTCTCTGCCAACACTCCATCGTGTGCTGCAGCTGCTGGCCAGCATGCACCAGCATCACGAGTGGAGTGTAAGGCACGGGGCCTTCACTGGCATCAAGTACCTGCTGGCTTCACGACCAGAGGCTGCCGAGGTGCTGCTGCCTGCTGCCCTGCCTGTGCTGCTGGCGGGACTCACTGACAAGGATGACAGTGTGCAGGCGGCGGCAGCCGAGGCGCTGGTGCCAATTGCACCCCTACTGCTGTCACTGGGAGACGGACAGGTGGGCAGTTTGGTGGGGAGCGACGAGGTGGCTCACCCTGCATAGCAGGTAGCAGGCAATTCCTCAGTATAAGTCGTGGTTGGCCGGCTGATTCTGAGTCTGCAGCTGCATTCGCCTGTGACAGCTCCAGGCCACACTGGCAAGCTGACACCTGCAGCACTGCCAGACACCTACAGCACTGCTGGATTCAGTGCTCGCCAGACACCACACTCACCAAGTACAGCCATGCCGCTGTTGTTGCAGGTAATCAACAAGCTCCGCACTATCTTATGGAAGCTGCTGTCAGCAATGGAGGAGGAACTGTCAGTGGCTACCAGCAGCAGCTTGAGCCTGCTGGCAGCGCTGTACAGCCCACCAGCACATTTTACAGCTGACACAGGGTTGGCAGCCAGACTGCCAGTGTTGTGGCCCTTCCTGCTGCACAACATGACATCTGTGCGCATGGCAGCAGCTACTAGCCTCGAGCGCCTCGCGTCAGCGGGGTTGGACCCTGCATACGCAGCTGCGGTGGGGACCTCAGCTGATGGGCCGGTGTCAGCAACACAAGGTGACTGGCTGAAGCCAGTTGCAGGGCCTTGCCTGCGTCTACTGTTGCAGTGTCTGGTTGTTGAGAAGGATGTGCGGGTGCAGCAAGGCCTCCTGCGTGCTTGGAGCAGCTTGTTGCAGCAGGCTCGGCCTGATGATATTGCAGCTGGTCTATCTGCACGTGATCTCAGGGCAATGCTGAGTCTGGTGTCAACACCCTGCGGTCATGCACTGGATGCCGGTCAGCTGGTGATACCCTGCCAGGGCAGGTTGGTGGCCTGGGGCTCAGATGATGCTGAAGAAGCAGGCTTCTGTGCCAGGTGGGCACCTACATCATGTTGCAGCGCAGTACTACGCGCAAACACAGAACTTGTGCCACATGAATGCTGCCCGGTCAGCTCTGTCACCTGCACTTGACTGCCATCGTGTGTTTGCTACCTGGGGCTTGGGCAGTTCTCCTTTTGTACGTCTACTGCCACAATCATAGCCTATTTGCTATCTGCCTATCACCTCGCTGCAGGCCTGCTAAGAAGCTCAAGGTGAAATCTGAGCCTGGCATTGGGTGCAGCAGCTCTCAGGACCTGTCAGGTGTGTCCAGTCAGGGAGGAGCTGCTGCTGGTGCCCTGAGCCTGGACCCTGAGGCGTGGCCAGGCATGGAGGATCAGGAGCCAGCTGTCAGAACCAGGATTGTTGCCAGCAGAGCTCTGGCACAGCTGTGCTGCAAACTGCAAGGCCAGGTGAGGTCGCTGTGTTGGCTCTGAAAGGCACTGGCTGACCTGCTGGCGGGACAGTCAAAGGCCGCCCTCATGAGGGTCAAGGCTCATGGTGCCGGCGGCATGTTCATCACTCCTGCACTTTGATCATATGACCAAAAAGATATAATCCCTCCTTGTCGTGATAGTGACAATTGTGCTTGCGATATTGCCCCGTTTGCTGAAGCTGCTCCTGATTCTGGTTGCCTGGTGCATGCTGCAGGAGCCGCCGGTCCTGCCTGGTCTCCTCTACCAGCAGCTGCAGCAGCCAGCAGCCAGCAGCAGAATAGCAGCATCACTTGTCGTCCTCCACTGGTTGCAGCTGGTGGCCACAAGGTGTCGGGGGGCAGCCACTGCAGCAGCACCCAAGTCAGACAGCCCTGATGCTGAAGCAGTTGTCACGCCCTCGTCATTGACAACTCTAGCTCTGTCTGCTGCGATCTGTGGTGAAGTGCCTGAGGCGCTGCCTGACACCTGTCTGGCGTACCTGGGTGCACCTGCCAGTATGCCCTCAGCACCTGCTGCTGACCCATACAGCGAGGTGGCACCGCTGTATGCCCGTATGCGGAAGGATCTCTATGCCCTAGTCAATGCCAGCTTGCAGGTGGGTGCAGTACGGTGTGTGGGCGACAGGGTGTGGCTGTGTACAACAGCAGCTTTGCAGCTGTGTTCACACCAGATCTGGTTCTTGTGATTGTGAGGATCAACACACTTCTTGGTGACATGCTGGTGGCCTCATATTACTCAGCACACTGGACAGTATGCAGATTGTTGGGCAATGCCATGAGTGTGCCTGCAGTTCCTGCATGAAACATCTCAGCCCAGTGCGCTCATTGTGTCGTGCCACCAGGTTGGTGCTGTGTTGACGTCTCCCAGCGGCATTCCCCTGGAGCTGGTGTCCTCTGAGGGTGCCGTAGCCATGGCAGCAGCGGTGCCAGCTGAGGCTGATGTGGGAGACGTGGCACAGGCAAAGCTGGCAGTGCTGCAGAGCGCAACACATGTGCAGGTGGGGGTGGGCTTGCTGCACCTGCAGGAGCTCATTTGCTGTCTGACAGCATCCGCCACTACGTCAGGCAGCAGGTTCAAGGATGGCTCGTTGGTCTTCAGTGGCATGGAACAGGGCTATGATGGCTCCAGGCAGACTGTGTGATAGGACCCACATATGCTAGCGTGAGTGGTGTAGATGTGCACCTGCATGGCTACACATGTTGGTGATGTGTATGAACCTGTTGTCATTCCTCACAGCAGGTCACCTTGCCCGTGTGCTGATCTGTGTGTGTTTCCTGCAGCTGATGGAGGCGTACCTGCACACGTCCGCCTGCTTGGTCCTGGCATCTACTGTTGTGGCCAGTGGCCGGCTGCCCACCAAGCTCAACTCCATCATCCAGAACTTGATGGCAGGGCTCAGGAAGGAGCCGGCAGTCGCCCTGCAGGAGGTCGCGGCAGCAGCAGTGGCTGAATTGATGGCTGGTGTTGCTGCCCGGCAGCCATGTCCCAATGAGAAGCTTGTGAGGAATGTATGTACCATGGTGTGCGGCGATGCCCGTGAGACACCAAGTGCAGCCGCAGCTGAGGGACTAAGGTGAGGGCAGTGGTGGGCAACTCTGAGAGTACGCTCATCAAGGAGTATGTAGCAGCATTTGAGAGACCCGTATGTTGGCTGCAGATGCTAAGTGTACCTCTGTGGATTGACATCCAGCTGCTTGCCTGCCTGATCTGGCAACAGCACTGGCTGCAGTCACTGCTCATCTCCCTGCCTGGGGGGAATCTGGCTGCCAGACCAGCATTGACTGAGCGGGGCGGATGTTGTGAATGGCTGCTGAGGATACAGTGCACACAAGAGCCTCAAAAATGTCCTGTGCTGGTTGTTGCTGGCCTCAATTTCGCCTTGTTTTATGCAGCCATGAGGAGGACGCATTGGCAGCCAGACTGTTGTCACAAATAACACCAAACGCTGATGACACCACGGCAGCAGCAGCAGCTTCCCTACCACCAGCTGCTGGTGATCCTGCTGCTGCAACTGCCCGAGTCGGTGCTGAGTGTGCTCTCAGGGCAATGTGTGAGCGTTTTGGTGGAAATCTGTTCCTACATCTACCATCTCTGTGGCAGCAAATGTCAGCTGCTCTAGGTGCTGCTGATGATGATGAAGAGGGGGTCCCCAGTGGTGACCCACAAGGCCTCATCAATTCCATGCAGGTGAGTCAACTGCTGCTGACAGCTGTTTCTCGCATGCAAACTTAGGGGGGGATGAAACTGTGTTGAGTGAAAGAGACTGTGTGGCCAGAGCATACTTGTGTTGACCAGCCAGGAGGTTTCTGAGTCTAGGACACCACAATAAGCCTCACATTTGATCATGAGCCACACCTTTTGAGTCCTATGCCGGTAGGATCAATCGTTGGCTCCTCCACACAGCAGACATCAGCTGGCATGTGATGCTTTAGTTCAACATGTCTCTCAGGAAGTACCTTTGACGCTTGATACACATGCTGTTGGATGTGCATTGCAGGTCGTCAAAGCTGTAGTCCCTGCGCTGCACCCCTCTTTGGTGCCCCAGGGTCTGCAGCTCCTACCTCGTCTGTGCGCCTGTTTGCGGCATGCAAATGCAGCAGTGCGGCTTGCAGCTGCTCGGTGCTTAGCAGCACTGTCAGCAGCGCAACCTGAAGCTGTGCTTCCGCTGCTCCTCAAGCAGGTTGTGCCGCTGCTGGCGGGCACAAACACAGTAGAGTGCAGGCTAGGTGCAGTTGAAGTGATGGCTCATCTGGTCTCACAACTGCAGCGCCAGCTAGTGCCCTACACTGTGCTGTTGGTGGTGCCCCTGCTGCGTCGCATGTCAGACCCGGTAGCATCAGTGAGGCGAAAAGCTGCACTCTGCTTTGGATCCTTGACCGCGCTGCTTCCCCTGGCTCAGGGCCTGCCGCTGCCTGCTGGTTTGGATGCCGAGCAGCGTATGTGTGCTGAGGAGGACGGTGAGTTCCTGAGTCAGCTGCTGGACAACAGAAAGGTGGAGGACTACAGCCTGCCTGTCAAGCTCAAGGTGAGTCAGGACTGGGGCGATCTCACTGCATACAGAATGGCGGTGTAGCATAATACCTGGATCAAGTGCATTGGCGCCAGGCTGTGAGCTGTTTACATATCCCAGATGTTTGCTGGTATTGCTGCAGATGAGTATTGGCCACATGATTGCTGAGCATTGCTGGCCCTTGGCTGGCAGCAGTTCCTCCCTTCACCCAGTGCTGTTGAGGAGTCCTGTCTGTCCTGTTGGCTGACACCGGAATGTGCTGCTGTGTGCTCCTGCTGCAATAAGGTTGAGTTGCGGCGCTACCAACAGGAGGGCATCAACTGGCTGTCATTCCTGCGGCGCTTTGGCCTTAGTGGTGTTCTGGCTGACGACATGGGCCTGGGCAAGACACTGCAAGCCACCACAATCATGGCGTGCAGCGCCACAGAGCGGCAGCAACCGGCACGTAAGCTGCAGCAAGAAGCACCACAGCAGGATGGTGAGCCTGCTGGTGCAGCGAGCCATCAAGCAGCACTAGCCATGCAGGCAGAGTCCGGCATCATGCCATCGCTTGTGGTGTGTCCGTCCACACTGGTAGGGCACTGGGCGCATGAGATCAACAAGTACGTAGACGAATCAGTGCTGAAGCCGCTGGCTCTCACTGGCGGGCCCTCTGAACGGGCAGCCGCCGCCAGGCAGTTGCAGGAGGGCGGATGTCATGTTGTTATCATCAGTTATGAAGCATTGAGGTCAGACGTTGACTGGGCAGCTGGTGTCTCCTGGGACTATGTGATCCTGGATGAAGGGCACGTCATCCGCAGCACCAAGAGCAAGCTGGCACAGGTGGGTGGTCAGGAGATGGCACACAAGGGTGCCAGGTGGCAGGGTGAAGGCAGCATAACGAGCCTTTGCAGTTTCAGGACCTGAGCTTGACAACATCAACTTTGATCCACTTTCATTGCATACTTTTGCCGGCATTGGAGTGTGCATCAATCAGCAATGTCAAGTGTCCCACCAGTTTGATGAGAGGGTACCAGTAGAGCCATATGTGGTTTTTGACCCCCCTGTGAAGCCAGCTGCATCAACTGCAGCCACCAATTCCTGCAGGATGCGTGTATTTCTTGCTATGTACAGGCTGTGAAACGCCTGACTGCACAGCATCGCCTTGTGCTGTCGGGCACTCCCATACAGAATAGTGCCCTGGAGCTGTGGAGCTTGTTTGACTTCCTCATGCCCGGCTTTTTAGGAGGTGAGCTGGGGCAGCAGACAAGTAGGTGGGGTCACACTGTGGCCCATTGCAGCTTTGGTTGTCTGTGTACTGCCTGAGGGGTACCAGTTTGTAGTCAACAGAATATGAAGGGGACAATGATGATAGTCGCTGCGCTTTGCACAGCCTGGCTCCTAGAGATGCACTGACCTCTGCCTCTGTGAAGGGAGAGTGCTGACCTGACGTCCTGCAAGTGGGTTGTTGTGCATCCATTCTGCTGAATGTTCTTGAGCGCCTGATGTTTCAAGGGTGCCACCTGTTGGACCGCAGGTGAACGTGAGTTCAATGCTCGTTTTGGGCGTGTTGTGAATGCTGCCAAGTACAGCAAGAAAGGCAGCAAGGAAGCAGAAGCAGGCACATTGGCACTGGACGCCTTGCACAAACAGGTCATGCCCTTCATCCTGCGCCGCACCAAGGCACAAGTGCTTCAAGACCTTCCACCCAAAATAGTTACTGACGTCTTGTGTAGACTGTCAGCCATCCAGCAGCAGCTTTACGAAGACTTCTCAGCTAGTCAGGCTCTGTCTGAGGTGACAGGAGCACTCAAACAGCAGCAGCAGGAGTCAGCAGGGGATAGCATGGGTAATGGCAAAGCAGCAGCAACAAGCAGCACAGGGGAACGGCATGTGTTCTCTGCCCTGTTGTACTTGCGCAAGCTGTGCAGTCACCCATTGCTGGCCCTGGACTGGTCAGTGTCAGCTCACCAGGAAGCGTGCCAGCAGGTGCTGGGAGAGACCACTCAGCAGGCCGCTGAAGCAGCTCTGCGGGGCTTAGAACATGCTCCAAAGCTATTGGCACTGCAAGACATCCTGGTGCAGTGTGGGCTTGTCACTCCAGATCAGATGGGCAACAGCGGTAAAAGCGGCAATAGCAGTGCTGCAGCAGAACTGGCCTTGTCAGAGGGCAGCCATGACTCTGGTCACAGGTTGTTGGTGTTTGCTCAGCTGAAAGGAATGCTGGACCTGGTTGAATCTTGCCTGCTGAAGCCACTAAGTGTCTCAAGCTTGCGTTTGGATGGCAGTATAGATGCTTCTGCACGGTTTGGGATTGTGCAGCGGTTTAACACAGACCCCACCATTCAGGTGTTGCTGCTCACAACACATGTAGGAGGGCTGGGACTGAACTTGACATCAGCAGACACAGTAGTATTTCTAGAGCATGATTGGAACCCCATGAAGGATTTGCAGGCAATGGACAGGGCTCATAGGATAGGCCAGACACGCACAGTGAATGTGTACAGGTTGTTGATGCAGGACACATTAGAGGAGAGGATCATGTCATTGCAGCAGTTTAAGATAGATGTAGCGAATGCAGTTGTCAATCAGGACAACATGTCCATGTCAGCCATGGACACAGGTCAGCTCCTAGATCTGTTTGCTGCCCCCACAGCTGCAGCAGGAAAGCATCAGCAGCAAGAACAGCAGGCAGCAGCACAAACTGGTACAGGTGAGGAGACTGCACAAGCAGCATCAGCAGCAGCTCAGGGCATTCAGATTGCCGCAGCAGGCAGGAAGAAGAGTGCATTGCAGACCATGTTAGACAGCATGGGCGATATATGGGATGACAGTCAGTACCAGTCAGAGTTCGACATGAAAGGATTTATGCAGAAGCTATCCAAGCAGGAGCCTCAGCAGTAGCTGCAATGGCTGCAGCAGCCAGAGGTCAACCTGCCTATCAGAATATCGTGGTGTACACAGGCATTGATTATTGAAGATAAGATCTTGAGAGAGCAGACCTCAGTCTTTGTGTAGCACACCTCGGTCTTTGTGTAGAGGTGTTTGAGCCCATGCAACACGGACCTGCTGCATGCCTCTTTTCCTTTTGCATTGAGTGCTATGACAGTCAATGTGAAATGACTTCATGTGTGTGGACAGAGTTTCTGTTAATCAAAGGGTGGTTGTACTTCTTATTTATCCTGTGCTGCTGGGTAAACCATGTTGGTGTGCTTGTTGGTACCTTCAATACCTGCCGACAAGTAGTTGCCTCAAACACAGCTTCAAATAGACAACAGTGACGTTGTTAAAGGCTAGGCTGTTGTGCCGCTCAATGCTTCATATATCTTACTTATCATCTTGTTTCCAGGGTGACACCCATTCGCTGGCAGTGGACTGGGCTGGTCACTGGCAGTGATCTCATGACTGCACAACACTGTGCTGTTCGCAGTTCATAGGAATGTAAAAGAAATTTAGCCATGCAAGTCGAGATGCTATGGCAAATGCGCTGACATGCGTTGGGGGCGCCACCCTGGTATGATGCTTGTGCCTGCTTCGGCTGTCCTGGCTGTCCATCCAGCTGCCACCGACGTCCTGCACCAAGTATTGCCTGTAAGAAGGAGGAGAGAAGGGTTAGCACCACAGGGTTGCGTGGGGTTGGCGGCCTCAGGGTGTCGACCGGGCGTCCTGAGCTAAGAAGCACCACCGCAGCTGGTGTAACACGTCAGTCCTGCAGGACACACTACAGGCACAATACTTTGTGTAGCAATGCAACGTTAGGGGGACGTATGACCATGCAATAATGCAAATGATGCACATGACAAAGGCAATCAACATGTTACACAACAGCAAAGGCACTGGCCAGGCACCCATAGGACCACCGGTGGCAAGCAGCATAGTGTTTACAGTTACATCGCTTTATGTGGCCTTCAAGCCTGGTCGACTCATTCAGTTGGTTGACCAATCGCGGGCGGAATTGAGCTAGGCAGCAAGTGTCAAAACCAGGGCAATCGATGTACTAGTAGCATTCCTAAAGCTGTCAGATTAAGTGGTTTCTCCTGTGATAAACAGTAACATACTGTCTGGCCTTGGTGAAGACAGAATACATTGTACAACGTAAAAGAAGTTTATAAAGTAGTAGGAATGTCACTCACTTGAAATCCATTGTCATGAATTAATGCGGGTAATGCGCACCGTACACTGCATAGTGTGCCCTTGGAGTTGCCTTATCCCACTTCAGTCTGACCCACGTAGCTTGCAGCAGCAGGTTGCCACGCCAAGGGCCTTCGGGAGGAAGTTCTGCAGGTTAGTTGATGCTCTGTGTGGCTCCTGCCAGCAACCAGCCGTTTCTGCAGTCCAAGCTACATAGAATATTTTGATGGCAACCTTGCGGGGCCGTTGCATGTTTCGGCCATGTCACTCGTCAGTATGCCGGGACCTCGAGTGTGATGGGCTCTCGTACACATTTCCCACAAGAAGAGGGCAGCAACAGATATCCTGGGTATGTTGAGAAGCTATACGCTTTCCTTTCACGTCTGTAACCCATGTCACTTGCAGATTTGTGATGAACTATTGTCCACCTTACGGATAGCCCAATCGTGTTCACAACTACCGCATACTTTTCAAGCTAGAGGTCAGATTACGGACCACCAGCTGGCCCAATATGAAGCTCTCGCTCATTGCTCTCGTCGTGGTGGCTTTGGGCACGCAGGCGAGTGCTGTAGTGTCTGAATAGCATAACAACATCTTGTTGTTGATTTTTGATTGTTGGTTAAGCAACAGATCGTCAGGCAGGCGAGGTACACTTGAAGCAGACAAGCCGTAGCACGCACGTGCGAACTCAAGCAGACACGGGCCGATGCGCTGATTGCACGGATTACAACATATAACGGATCTATTTGATTAGATCAGGGTTGCTGAAGTGTGCGATACGTGACTGTGTGCAGGGAGTGCATGGCCAAGCCAAACCCAAGTCAGCAGACCCGCCAGGCTCGCTGCATCAACTTCTTGCAAAGAACACCCCACAGTTCAGGGAGTTGCTAGACATCATTAAAATCACGCCCTCAGCAGTGCTCAAGGCTACAGTTGGTACTTTCTTTGCTCCAAATGATGCTGTGAGTTGTTGAGTGTTTCAGATGCTGTGGCAGCAGCAGCAGCAGCGGTGACTGACCCGTCATCGCTTCAATTCACTCTCGACCAGCTGCAAAGCATCATTACCCATGGCAAGCAGGGTTTCTGTGCCCAGCCAAGATCAATGGCTTACATCCTCAGGGTACAATACTTCAGACAAGTTAATGCTGCTTTGAGTCCATGTGCACGTACTGGACACTCCTCAGACCATTACATGACACCCAGGGAGTGTAACTGACACCAATTACGTGCTGTACAACACACCTTGCAGGCAATAAAGGCATTCTTGAAAAGCATGGGCCTTACAGCAAAGGACCTGGCGAGCAAGCCAGAGCTTGTTGACTTAATTGTGGCCTATCACTTCGTGCCAGGTGATGGGCAGAGCAGATCCCAGTCTTGTAGATGCCTGCGACCATCATGGCAGCATCCGGATACTGATTGCAGCACATCGTCAGTGCCGACACCAACACTATCATAGCAGCTGCAGTGGTCGAGCATGTCAACATGGTACCACAGCACTGGTGCCAGTACCAGCAGGCCACTGCTGATTAGTGTAACACCACCACCAGCATGCTGCTTGCCTTGGAGCCATGAGCATTACAGGCAGATGGTCTTGGCTGCAGGATATCAAGTGACGGGGTCAGAGGTGGACACAGACACCAAGAGAGCTGGGACGGGTGATGATAACTACTTCCTGAGACTCGCCAAAGGCACAACCGGCAAGCTGTCTGTTGAGGATGTCCAAGGCAACATGGCTGCTGTTTTGTCTGGGCCAGTCAAGGCTGGAAAGATAAATGTGTATGTGGTTGACAGGGTTCTACTCAGTGGTGAGCAAGACTGATTGACAAGCAAATCAGGAGCCATGTATGCTGCCAATCTGTGCACATGTTATGCTGCATGAGTGACATGGCGATGTCAGCATGGACATTCCTGAATATCTTCTGCAAAACAAGCTACTGGCGGAGGCTGCCAGCCAATAGGCTGTGACACCTGCACAGTGATGTACCGAAGATTACCGTCGAGTGTCTGGCTGAGCATAGGACAGGGCCAAAAGCTGAGGTGGTCTGACCTGCCGGAGCTGTGCACCCTGCAGGCAACTACTTCAAAGACACCATGTCTGCCCTGAAGCACTACCCCTCCTGGATTACAACATATGGCCTCATCAAACAGACTGGTGTTGACAAGGCTCTGGCAGCGATCACCACTGGGTACACACTGTTCGTCCCGGGTGTGAGGGGCTGGAAGCCGGTTGAGCCCCAGGTGACCGCAATGAGCAATGGAGGCGTTGGCGAGTATTTGAGGTATCACGTGGTGCTTGGGGCCAGGCAGGTGCCCAGGGACTTCAAGAATGGGACACTGCAGACTGTGCTCACAGGCCACACAATCAAGGTTGAGACAAACCCCGAGTGAGTGGTCAAACATCATCAGAAAAACACTTTGGTGCTGGTTCCACTCTCATTGTAGGCCGCCAATTCCTTTGCAGCCCAGTAGACCCCAGCCATGTGCTGGTTGTCCACAGGTACACCCACCTGCTGTGTTTTGTGGTGCTGCTTATCAGACCTGAGGCTGACAATGTACCTGCTGTTTTTGCTGCTTTTGCTGCTGCCATCATAGGAGAACTGAGCTGAATCCCTACTCCAGGAAAGTGGAGCTGCAGCCACTTGTGCGGCTGACACCTGAGGTCGGCAAACCAGCAGAGGTGCAGACATACAACATCTTTGCTGGCAAAAACATCCTCCATGGCATTGACAGGGTCTTGGTGCCTAAGACCAACCAAGCTGTGTCAGCTGCAGCGTCAGGAGCTGCACCTTCACCAACAGCAACAACATTGGCAGCAACACCACCAGGGACAGCTTCATCCAAGGTCACCACAGAAAGCTCCACCACAACGCCTGCCACCAGCCTTACAAGCAACAGCAACAGCAGTAGCAACAACAGCAGCAGTGGCAGTACACCTGTCGCAACAACAACAGTGATGACAGCACCAAGTGCTGCAGATGCAGCAAATATGACATCAGCTGCTGCAGCTGTCCCCACCGGAACTGGCCGCCACTTGCTGCAGGTCAGGCGGCTGCTGCAGCCTATCAAGTCCCTGGAGATTGGCACTACACAGACTGATGCCTCAGGTGTGGAAGGCAAAAAGACGTTTACAGCGATCACTGCTGCTGCCACTGGTGTCATGCCGGTCCAGTATAGGAATAGGTTTGGATCATTTGGAGTTGCAGACGAGCCTGATGGCTGTCTGAACTGCTTGACTTGGAGCAAGGGCAGGTAGACTTCACATGTGCCACGGTTTGTGAAGGCCACTGCCACCTCACAACATACAATCACATGGTGGTAATCACCATCTCATGTATGCACACCATCTTACAACTTTTGACTGCAGTGGGGCTGCAGACTCTGACCAAGGAGTCTTAGCACTGTTGAACGGCAATCATTGTCAATCAATGTGACATCATACGATACTATCGATCTGGGGCTGCTGCAGTGGCTGCTGCCAGTCATCTTGACCATCCAGCCTAGGTACCATTCTATCAATACTGCTTGAGACTGTCAAGCAGCATTATCAACATCAGGGCCGGGCTGGACGCAGCACATCATGCCATGCCTAAGGCTGTGGTTGGGAGGGAAAGTGCCAGCAGTGCAATGCAGCGTTTCTGCCAGAAGTTGCCTGGGCGTACTGTTGACACTGTCTGAAGTTACTTCCGGCAACTGCGCCAATGACCAACCATACATAATGGAAGTGGGTTCCCCTGGACGGTTGTGAGCGGCGCAAAAGCACATGAAGAAGGGCATCACTGACATACACAAGGCACTACCTTGTATCGGATACAATTGAGCAGAAGCCTTCTGCTACAAGGCTCGTATATATTGGATTGTATCATATATGATACAATCCAAACAGACTCAATTCCACTCACCTTCACTGTCACACATGTACAGCTCGTCTTTACGCAATGATACAGTGCATGATGTGGACCTGCTCAGGGAGCGGTCCCCTTATGCACTGCATATGTGGGCGGCCCACAACATGACTGTACACAACAAGTTGCATCATGAACATATGAAGCCAGACATGATGAGGCAATGGTTGATATATATCTGACAGTTGAAGTGTCTGAACTCTACTGCAAGGCTGTTATAAAGGCCCATACAGCGCTCATGGACGCTGCAAATTGAGGTGGAGCCAAGACAACCAGTGCTACACATGTTGGCTCAACCAGATCAAGAGGACTCCACACCAAGTCAATATGACAAGTGGTATTCTTACCTTGCATTAGATGATACAGGTACACCAATGGACTGATGGCCACTGGCTGCACAAGGAAGTATCTCAAATAACAGAAGCAGCAGCTGCTGCAATCAAAAGGCTCGTCTCTTGACGAACTGCTGTGCATGTGGCTCCCAGAGCCCCATCCTCTCCAGCATCTCCTGATGGTGCAACAGGTACTGTGCAAGGCTGCCTGCCATGTAGTCTGCTGGCCATTTTTCCACCTGCATGATGGCTGGCAGCACATGCTGCACATATAGGGCACATCACTTGGGGTGCTTCACACTGGTGGCCACATCAAAGGCATAGCGACCTGCAAAATGCCAAGCAGCAGAAGCAGCAAAGGATCAAATAAGGGGTAAGGTCTGAGGCTCTGTGCTTCAATCACTTCTACGCAATTCGGTGAACTGGCTGAGAACTTGTACAACAAGCTCTGCAACTCACAACCTACCACGTTGGCTTTAGGCCTAGGTCTCTACACACACCTTGTCTGGCAATGCTTCCTGTGCCTCAAAGTCACACAATTGCAACCGTTGCAGTTTTGATTGGCATTTGAAAGAGAGTCTCTTTTGGAGAGGCATCTGAGGACAACCTTGGAGAGGCGCCTGAGGACAAATACACAATCAACGACACACATATTACTATTTGCTGCCACTCACCAGCGGCCCCGATGTGTGTCCCCAACAGCAGCTGGGGCTGCATGATGCTCCTGACGGCTGACCCTGACATACCCCCGTGCGCTGAAGCCCGATGATACATAAAGAGACCATTGTCCGCTATCACATCTCCAGGTAACAAGAGGAGCTGCCCAGGAGGTAAGGCCACCTTGGAGAGCTCATTAGCCAGGATATCGGCAGCTGCCTCGTCAGGAGCACCATACAGCTCTTTAACTGTTTGTAGGTCTGTGACACTACCTGCAGCGTCAGTCAACACCCCACGGAAAGCACGTCAAGCCAACATTCCAGTGCAGCTAACACAGCAGATTGATCTATCCATCACAAGCATCTGCAATGCAGCATGTACTAAGGTTGCTCGGGTTGAGTCAACTGCCAATGATATATATCATATATGTTGAACAATACGATTTGTTGTTGATAGCCTGTGAGACAGTGCACCACATGATTGTAATGCAAGCATGCATTGATATAGTTGCTGTCAGTAGTTGACATGATACTGTTACAATGCGCCCTGCAGGAACGCAAGGCCCCTCCATGTCCACCCTGTCCCGCTGCCTGCCAAGCCTCTTGGTGACGCTGACACAGCCAGCTAGTAGGAGCCTCCTGACGGTCACAAAGAATAGTAAGATTATGGGCGGGAGCAGACTGACAATGCATTGCATACCCAACAGGCTGCTTGACATGACCTACCGGCCACCCCAGCCACTGCAATGAAGCTGCCTATTAGCTCATTTGGAGGAACATATGCGGGTACCATCCAGTCTTGTTTCCTTGCAGGGTTCCAATCCTGCTTGGCACTGTAAGGGGCCCAGCGTGTGCATCCAGCTGCGGGATAGCAATGTCAGGGGTGAAGCTGACAACAGGTGGCAATGCTCCTGATGGGATATCCAGAGCTGGGTATCCAACTGTGGCCTCGCATGCCTGAGGAATGGGAGGGCCCTCAGCTGCCAACACGTTCCAGACCTGCAAGGATTATTAATTGAGCTAGAGAAGAGTGTACCAGCTTTCTAACCGCCAACATATACATTACAGTGCTTATAATGAATTTAAATCATCGGAATGCTGAGACAAGGACCGTTGCCTCAGGTTTAGGGCCCAGTTTCATATCATTTGACAACGTTGTCAACAGCTAACCGTGCAGCTGATTCCACGGCAGTCTATACTGTTGATATATATAGCCACTGTGAAAGCAAGGTGGTAAGTGCGCGATTATGCATTTGCGCTGGCACCGAAGGCTCTGCAACAGCTCAGCGTCTTCATTTTAAAGTAGCCCGCTTTCCTTGCTGAATTGTGGCTCTCTTTACGGCAACAGGTGTTACGTTGAGTTGTATGCCATCTTATGACGAGCAGTTTTTGAACCACACAGCCAATTGCACTTGTGACAACTGCACACAACCCCACAGCAGCCGGCCAGCAGCACCAAACCTGGCACGGACCCATCGGCCCTCTAAGACCAGGCACTCCTCAATCAACTGCCGCCTACCATCTCTGTCAAGCAGTGGGAACAAAGCCACGTGCCTTCTGGAAGACCCGGTGTGCTTTCAGTAAGCTTACCGGTGGCTTAAGCACAGGGCATCGGCCCCCTGGTTGGTTGCCAGGTGGACTCACAAAAGTCACACACAATCTGCTCTGAGATGGTGAGTCACCATCAACTGCACAGTAGCCACCACAGGGCAAGTCCTCTAGGCGCTGAAGCTTCTCAGGTGCAGCATCTTCGGCTGCTGCTGCTGCTGGCCTCATGGCGCCTGCTGCTTGCTTCTCTGGCACTTGGGTCGAAGGCCTGCCAATTGTTGGGAGACCATTGCTGACATTGCAGCAAATGCAACAGCCTGGCGAGCAGATATACTGCCATATGGTCTGATCTGGTCTGATGGCACTACGATTGGGGCGCACTGGTACCATGACCACGGCATTATGTCAGTTGAAAGTGTTAGAGACAGTGCCTATTGAGGGCACTAGCAGAATGCTTCGCAGCAGTACACCTGTACCTGCAACTCCGGGTAATGCATCTCGCTTCCTCAGAGTTATCAACTCAATGCCCTGCCATTTACGAAATCAGCTCGCTGTACAAATGTATTGACGGCTTACAAGCGAGTGAGAGGCATAGAAGAGTGCCAGACTGTGCCTGTAAACTTTATAAAGTTTACACTGTGACCGTCGGCGGCCTTGATCTATGCACGGTGTGCCATTGGGTGCTAGTCTGGGTGCTGGGCTGGGCATCATCATACCAGCAATCTTCGTACGATACGCGTGTAGCAACGATGATGCTATGTAAAAGAAATTGAGCCATGCAACAAGTTGAGATGCAATGGCAAATGCACTGACATGCGTGGGGGGCGCCACCCGGGTGGGATGCTCAAGCTTGTGCCTGCCTCGGCTGTCCGTGTTCAGTCCGGCTGTCCACCTGAACCTCATGAGTATCACAGTCCTTCCACATCACATCATTACCTGTAAAAAAGGGAACCAAAAGTCAGCATCGTCGTAGTCGAAGGGGGGCGCACCCCAGCGCGTTGCTGGGTCGTCTGGGGATAAGTTGATACATAAGTACCATCGCTCCGGTGTAACATCGTACGACCTGTAGAGGCACACTGCAGACACAATACCCCGCGTAGTAGTGCAACAATACAGAACAAGGGATGCTATGTAAGTATATCTGCATTCAAGCTGAATTCAGCTATCCGAATAGTGATCAATATCAGCTGGGCGTCCAGTGTACGGCATGAAAGTTTTCAAGCTCTGTCCGTGGAGCCCATGCTCAGCGGGATCCCAGCATCCGAGGTAGTATGAGCAAGACTCTTGCCCTTTGAAAGGGTGGCACCCTAATCATCAGTCTACATTATATCTATAGTATAGCCTATATAGTCTACAATATATCTATTATACTATAATAGTATAGCTTATATATTAGCTAGTCCTTTGTATGCCTTTGTACCCTTGCCCTGACATATTGCCTTCTGGTCCTTGAACCACAACCCTGGCAGCTGTACAGGCCTTCACGTTTAACATGACTCATCTACTTTGACACCAAGCTGACAAACCCATATTACATGCCCAAGAGGTAGAAGCGGCCGCGGGCAAGTGTGCAAAAATTCTGGCGCCGTCTAGGGCCCCTCGATCGGGCTTCTGGGGTATATAAATGGTACAATGCAACACAACAGTCTTATTGCAGGCAAGCTGTGCAGCAGAGCTTGACCAGGGATGGCCCAGGGCGCCCGGACAGCAATTTTTGAGTATTTTTTAATTTTTGCCAAAAATTGCCTGGCGCGGGTAGGGCTCCTGGCGCCGTGCTGATCCCAAGACGTGCAATAATATGGTTGAATTATTATAAACCAGCTGTGTACAAGGGCTGTACGCGGCAGCGCAGTGTCTGCGGTTTACGTGTAGATGTAACATGATACGCATCTCGTATGTTGCTCCGTGCCAGAGCAAGTATACGGCCTGTCCTATTGTGCTTTGATGAATAACCACCCCGGTAAGTGCTTTGTGCTGACATCTGAGCACAATGCAACCAGAAAGTAAAGCTCGCCTGGCGCACCATCGCCACTTCCTTTCTTGGGCACCTGTTCGCAGCTTGCTTGGTCCATGCATGTTGTGTGGCAACCAATTCAAACTCAGCATTCACCACAGCAGAGCCGAGGCGTGCATTAAAGCTAGCTCGTGCCAGAAATGCGTCGAGCTGCTGAACATGCCATCAGCCATGCGTTTGCAGCGCAGCAAAGAACAGTTCAGAATCGTCGGCTCTTGTCTTTACTGCGGGGAGGACGTGCCGACCTTGCTTTCCAGCACTGGTGGGTGCTGATGGAAGTTTCTACGGCAGAGCAGTGGCCGCTGACAATTGTGCAACGGTGCTCGCAGGTAACCTAAGCGTGGCTAAACAGTTTCAACACGAGGACTTTGTGTGGGAGGGGTGCGCTGAGCAGGACGCGGTGCTGGCCGCTGAGGAGTGCCTCATCATTGGCGAAACTCAGCCCTAGCTATAGCAGGGTCATCAATGCCCATCCGCGCTGAAACTGAGCATTGTGCCACCGCAGATGCTTTCCATTGAAGCTTGTTGGGGGCCGGCAGGAAACGCCTACTGTGGTTGGAGCCAAGAGAGGAGGTGTTTGCCAAACAGAGGTGAGCTTATGCCGGTTACCTAACCATGACTGGGTCCATGCTGATCTGCTGCCATGGATGCTGAATATCGCATTTGACAATTATGAGCAAGTGGATTGAACATTTGCCTTGGGTTTCCAGCAAGCATATGATTCTGCATGCAACCTGCTGCACCGCACGACAGCATTCAGCCCTCCAGCACATGCTCTTCCTAGTGAGGAGCTTGGTGGCCCTGTTGCCCACCGTGCAAATGCACCAAACAACTTGTATTGAATGGCATGGATGCCACTGCTGCTGAGAGGGGGTCCTTATTGGCTGGGTTGCAAGCTGATGAGTACTAGTCCTTGAACTGCTCACACATTGTAGTGCTGTCTTTGTCGTGCTGGGACTGCTCAACGGCTCAGTTTGTGTTGTCAATGTGTCTGCACCTTTTGTGCTGATGGTTTTGGATGGATCATTTGCCATACACGTGCATGGGTTCCAAAGGGTTGTGTTGTGAAGATTTGGCTATTGCTCATTGTATGCCGTGTTGTTTTTGCAAAACATCATAAGCATTAAAAAGTGAAGGATTTGCCGGAATTATCACGCTGCTCGTTGCAGTAGATAACTCGAATTCGCCTAAGGGGCGAAAATAATTTTAGCAATTTTTAATTTTTGTGCACTTGGTTCACATTACCAGTAGCGGATACATTACCAGTAGCGGATACAACCTACGGTAGCTACACTTCCCCTATACCCAACAACAGCATGGTGCGCACTGCTGGCTGACGGTCAGCCTATCTGCCAGCTCACCCACAACATTGCATGCATGCCCATATGAGCTCAATAACTTCTACATATATGTTACACCTACCACAGCAATGAGCTCATGATTTGAACACTCAAAGCAGGAGCATCAGAATCAGTTGGAGGAAACTGTCAGACTACAGACTATTCATGATGTATCATGAATAGCTTTCCCCTAAGACCACGGCACCATGCACTAATTAGTCAATAATTCAGACCACATTCTGGCTGAGACCAGCACCATTCAATGAAAGCCAGCCAATTCCCAAGCTTCACCAAACGTGCACCGATGCAGCACCAAGGCAACCACAAAAGGAGTCCACCACAACTTAGTACTTGTTTGTCATCCAGCACACTGCTCAGTGCCCAAGTCACAACAGTATGTCACAGGTCAGCTGATGTTTCCTGGCAGTGCACATTCAGGTCAATCGTAAGCTTACCCACTGTATACAGAACTGGCTGCCAGCATGAGCACGCAAATAAGACTCAACAGCTTCATATATTGTGTCACGTAGACCAGGTGTAAGAGTAACGGAACCCTGACTTCAGTTGAAATTGGCACAGAGGTGGAGCACATTGGGACTGCTTGCTGCTGCTGGGGTGTATGCATTGTGCAGTGCAATGGACTGCACCTTGGAAAGACCAAAGAGACTTCGTAACCAACATCACGCATAGAGATTCGCCTGTCACAGATCGAAAATGCGACAACTCAAGATGCAGTGGTGCAAAGTGCTCAAGCAAGCTGCCCTCCCAGGTGTGCCACATTCCAGACAAGGCCCAGACTGCCATGTTGCTGCCAGGGACGACACAAAACGCAACTCACTTGACAGCAACACAGCGCAGCCGTCAACGAGGTCTAGCTCAAATTGCACAGGATGCCAACTGGCTGCAAGGAAGTCTGCTGCGCAGCACTGCAATAAGCAATTCAGCAGTGCTAAACAGCACGTTCGACCCGTCAGCAGTTGCTGGCAAAGCCAACAGCAGAAGGAAGGACTTCACCAAGCACAACATACTGTACACCAACAGTACTGTGTGCAATGCCACCACAAACTATTCTGCCCCACCAGTTGCACAAGCTACACATCAAACTAGCTGCCTGGAGGGCGATAAGCAGATGCCTGCTACAGTGCATAGGTCCCTGAGGAAATTATGTCATTGCTGGCTTGCAGTCTGCAAGATGATGACCACATCTCTGACAAGAGCTGAAACCTCATGATGCTGCAGCTCAGGCTGAGCTGCCGCTGTCAGCCCTGATCACACCAATAATGGGTGAGAGCTGGATTGACTGTGCACAAAATAAAAGATAGGTACTGGAGACACACCATAAGCCAAAGCAACAGCAGCTTGTGCAAGCTATGAACAGATCCCCGCTGGTTTCTTTGGTAGAGTCAATAGTGAAATTAGTAAGAGCCCAAAAATCCATTGAGCAGGGTTTAACAACAACACAGGGCAGATCAACGAGCATGCGAGTGTACAGCATGCAGGGTTGCCATGTGTGCTGCAAATCAACTGGACCTGCTCACCCAATCAACAGTGAGTTGTGGCAGATGCATCATTCCCTTATAGTACACTTCTGACAAAGCTGTAAACTGCTATATTGCACCATCAGCCTGCCCTACCAGTACACAAAACAGCACGGAAGTTCAAACTGCCACCTGCAGGCTGCAGTGTCGCTGCTATTTCTAGGGCAACCACACGGACCTCAGCACCTGGTACGGAGGGCTAGATGCCCTACTTAACCAACAGTGCTTCGGATCAACCTGGCAACGTGCACGATGCGTGATACTGTCCAGCACAGCAGCAGCAGCTGCATCCACCTGAAGGCTAGTCACATAGTTCCCGGGAACCCTAGAGACATATCCAGCCTGCTGAGTGCCTTTCGGAACAGCTGCTTGAACCAGCTAGCCGCCCTAAGCTGCTGCTTTTGGACTGTACTCTGCTGACTGGCTGTTGGCCAGCTGGTCATGCTGGCGCAGTGCACTGCGGCGTCAAATGCGCATAAACCTTGTAGCTGCAACTTGTCACCTGCAGGGTGCACACGCGCAGCAGCCATTTGCAGGGGGCAAGAATCACGGTGCAGCAACAACACAAAGTCAACAACACAAAGTCGCTATATGCATAGTTGGCCACAGCAATGCTGCAGCTGCCGTCGACTGTGCTTGCGGCAATAAATCCAATGATACTCGAGTTGCGGCGATGGGGAGCCAGCATGGCTATGTTCACCGTAGTTCAAAGTTGCATTCCCAACAGCGCTCTATTTCTTACCTGTGCCTGGAGCCCTGCAGTGGAAGATCACCTGCACACCCCGAAACAAACCCAGTCAGCAAGAGTATGGGCTGAGCCACCGGAAAATCGACAGCAGAAGCTTGCCACGAATCAGCTCCTGTGAGCGCACATGCTTTGAGGCCTATGGGTGCCTCCGTGCCTACACAACTGGCGGAACTCACATCGAACTCCTGCTCCTCCGGCAACTGCAGCATCTTTCTGATCTCGTTCTCAAATGCCTTGGCCCCTTCTTCACCAGGCTTAACCTGTACTTTGTGGGTGCGGCCATTGAATGACACTGCAAAAGGGACGAAAGGTGCTGTGGGGGACAGTTTGGAAAACTCCGGGATCACCTCGCATGCAAGGCCCAACGATCTGATGCTCACCCCGCATATAAGGAGTAGACACCTTTTTCCCTGCCATCAAGTGCGGTTTCCAGTCCTCAAGTATGCACTGGCAGAACCGGCACTTCACTTCCTCACTGCAGCAAGAGAGGAGATGCTGATCATCCAGCGCGCAGATAAACTATGTATGTAGCCTCTTACTTTAACCATTGACACTGCATGCGGGAGCGAAGACACGGACACTGCTCACCTTTTGCCAGCAGAGTGCAGCTGCCAACGCGCTAGGCACTTCTGGTGGCATTTTCTTGGGCATTTGCAAACACTTCTCAGTTCTCCCGCCATGGTGCCCTCCAGGCAAATCCAACACATATCCCCACTGTCTGAACAAACATCGCCACAGTCAGAGGTGCTCGTGGTGTCCATGATGTCTGCTGCAAGCTCAAAAATATTTCAAGAATATAATGAAAATACCAGCTACGCAGAAGCAGGCTAGACCACCGATCTGGAATGGTGGGCGGTCTCGACGAATTATGTCACTACACCAGATGACAAGCCGCACAGACGGCTTGATCACGGCCGGAGCAAGGGCGCAATGATGATGAGACGAGTACTCAGAGTTTTTGTCGGCGTCCGAGGGTGTAGCGTTGTCTGCTTGACTTGCGCCAGTTTTTGCATCCCTGATAAGACGACACAATTGGCCTGCCAGCAAAATTTCCTGAAACCCCATCTCATTACTATTATGTAGGCCATACCTGCATCCAAATCAGACAGCAGAGTATGGCCGCAGCTCCAGTAGCGTAGCAGAGCACCTCGTAGCTTTCAGGGCAATCCTGGCTTCCTAGCAAGGAAGCAATGACACGTAGGAAGCAGGATTGAGGGCGAAGGTTGGTCTGGTTGAGAAGCTGAAGCCATCTAGCAACGCTTGAAACACATCAAAAACCGCTTCATCCTTACATCAACTTCATGATGACCAGCATGCTGCACAGCTGCTGTAGTTTCAACAGCAGTTACAACAGTTACATTACAACAACCGTCAGGCCTTGCAAGGCCTACACACGGAAGGATATGATTCCCTGATCCCGTTGTTGCGCTCAGCCCAAATGCTGTGGCCATCAGCAATCGCCAGGTGTGTGGGAGCTGAATCCCAAGTCTGGATTTCTGGAGATCCGTGCATCTGGTGCATGGCAGTTACTCGGACGGCAGTAGAGTGAGGTCATTCATTGACTCTCATTTCTGTCTGACAACTCGTTACATATGATGCCTAGCATTTGCTGATTTGTCCCATGCATTTCAACTTAGCCGATGATCCAGCTGCAACATGCAGATGGTTGAGCCCTTGAAAAAGTTGTTGAACCCTCAAGGACACCCTGTGGTTGCCATCATCTCTTAACAGGGAGACTGCCTGACTCTAGGTCTACATGCAACTGGTCATGCCCCGCTGCGGACACTGCTGGCAGCCGTAATCATGGTAGGCGAACAACTGGTGATCAGCCTGACAGTGTACAGCATCTGCAGAAGGTAAGAAGAAGATAAGAACCGCCAGTCAGCATTGCATGCCGCTCTCTGCGATGTCCACCTGCCGTCTTGAATATGATGTGCTGAGTGTGATGCTTGCTCCATCATCAGGCTTCAAGGTAGTACCTGCAAGCACTCAGGTCATTGCCATCCTATGCCGTCATGCCTTTTGGGTGGGGCACACTTCTTCCCATTCATGTCAGCCGTCGCCCTCTTCCGCCACGGCCCGTATAGTATGCAGCAGGCTGCGTTCTGTATGCAAAGGATTGGTCCAAACGATGCTGCTGTCGACACCTTTTCCTGCAATATTTGGACGCTGGCTTGCATACACTGCACCACCACAGTGTAATTCCATCTGCTATGCCTGTGAATTGCCGCGCCATGCGAAAAGCTTTTCCTGCTGTGCTGTGCCTGATGCTGCTGCACTACTAGTAGCAGCTAAATTGCCGGCACAGCATCAATCATCATGGTCAGGCCACATGTTGCCGCTGCTGCTGTGCTTTGGACAGCATCGGCAGCTGTTGGTTTGTGCTTCGTTACCACATGCAAAAGAGATAGAGCCATGCACATTACACACATATGCAATACCATTTCAACTTGCTGCATTGGCTAAATCTCTTTCACGCATGCATGAAGATTACATACCTTTCATCTATGGCCATTGTTGCCTGTTGTGAATACATCATGACTCAAGTTGCTTGGGTGCTGTCAGTGGTAAACATCGTGAGAGGCATCATAATTCCTGGGTGGCGGCCCCTCCGCATGTCAGTTCATTTGCCGGCTCATCCAACGTTGCATAGCTCTACCTCTTTTACATCGTGAGACACCTGACCAGCTTTGGTGCCGACTGCAGGATCGATGCTGACACAAGGCTCTGATCTTCATTTTACTGTTCTGAAATGCTCTGACGTGCGCTGATTGTCTGCTGACAGCAGGCTCGCTGATGTCTTGGCAGGCACCCGTCTTCATCGTGTGCATGAAGGGTCACGCTGGCAAGAAAAGGCCAGTGACTACAGTTGCAGGATAGTCGACGATGAACATTGCCATTCAGCTGTTATCAGGGATCTAAAGGAATAACAGGCACAAAAGGCGGGGTGGCGGGTTGAGCCGAACCTCGCTCCAGCGAGGTAGAAACAGCATTAACATGAGTGATACCCACTTGTGCTTCTACTACTTACCTTGTAACAATCAGTTCCTGCATCGTCCACTCTCCTGACGCCAATCCGCTTCTCAACTGATGTCTTGATCACCACTTAGGGCATGCCCGACGTTATCATTACTGTCCAAATCTCAGTTTGGGATGGCTGATACATTTGAACAATCAGCCTTGCCGCTGGACGTTGTTCAGGTTAGTTCGGTTGGGTGTGGAAGCCAGTTTTGAGGGGGATAACATACATTACTTATTGAAAGTGAGTAGCTTTGTTCCTGCTCACTGCATTGAGAAAACCTGGCGATCACTTTCCGGGACTCGGCTGGTGACTGCTTTCGACACCAGCCTGGCGGTCTGCGCCCATACTTCTCAACGCATGACTATTCAACATGTGTGAATGATGCTGATCATGTATGAAAACATCAATTTTGGTTGACGCGGGTTACCTGCTGACCCTGTAGATCGTGCTCGGCTATGTTCAAGACACTCGCTCGCTGGCAGCAGCTCGGCAAGCTTGCAGATCTTGGCTGCAAGCTGCCACATCAGCGCCATGCACTGTAAGAGTTGCCTTGCCCTGCAGCGTCCAGGAGATGAGAGAAAGGCTGGAGCTGCTGCATCAGGTACCTCTAGGGGATGAAGATTTTTTTGTTAGTGTTGTCATCCTGTCGACTAGCCAGGCGATTGGTAGCTGAATCTGCTTGCCAGTACCTACCCTGTTGTTAATTGATAGATCATGTGAGCACCTCAATGTGAGCCTCACTGTGTCACAGGCTGGCAACATTCGCAGCTGCTGACGCCAGTCTGGTCAGCACTGAGCATTCTGTACATCAGGCGCACTTACCTTTTGGCGCTTACTGGTGTGGATCATTCTCTCTGCAGCTCTTTCCAGGCCTGTCAGGCTGCCTGGCCACTGTTGCCGCCTCCCCTGAGCACCCCTTCACACACCATTGCCTTCAATCACTGGGCAGCTTCCCCTCTTTGAAACATCTGGAAATGTCATTTTCTGAATCAGTTGAGCTTGAAGCGTCAGATCTGGTGCAGCTGGCATCCCTGACTGGGTTGACATCGCTCAGACTCCACAATGCGGCACTGCCAGCTGGAGTTGAATCATCTGTGCTCACTCAGCTCCAGGGCTTGCAGGAGTTGAGCCTGGTCCACGTCAGCAAGGTGTCAGCTCTAATGACAGGGGACAGCCACTTGCAGGTGAGGGCCACACATGGAAGTGCATAAACACGTCACCCTGCTCTGGCAAAGACAGTATTAGCAGAAGTGATAGCAGTAAGTTTAAGAGTGTAGCTCCAACGCACTCTGTAGGAGACTCAGTGTTGTAGAGCAGTAGTCATCGCTGCATGAGCCTGCCAGACACTGTGAATCGCCTGAATATCTTCACTCCACTTTGCTATACCACATGAATCCATAGAATTATTACGTTCCTGTTGTGGCAAGGACCCTCAGCTCCCCCCCCCCC
>JABEVS010000188.1:0-89449 GCA_018290735.1 Coelastrella sp. MACC-549 | reverse complement strand
GAATTGGTAGTTGCAGCTGCCTCTTCTACACACCTTGCTGGGTATAGGAGACGGCCCTATGTCCTCGTGGCCTGCAGGTGTTGGGCCGCCTGTCTGGTCTGACTGGTCTGATTCTGCAGGGTCGCATGTGCTCTGCCACTGACGACGGGCTGCTGGCACTTACCGGCCTGAACAACCTGGCCAGCCTGGCCATCAGCTGGGTGCCGTGGCAGAGCCAGATATCACAGGTGAGGGGTTGTTTCATGGATGATGGCTCCAGATCCAACCCACATCGGACTATACTGCCAGCAGAGTACACACCAGCAGCTGTGATATTGGCCACCATGTACCTGTCATTGAAATAGGGCTTAAGGGAATCGCAGGCCACTCAGCACCTGTACACAACTGCCAACAGGGAAGCTGTGGGATTCAGAAGCACCTCCAGGCCACCTGCTGGCCCCTGTCTGTTGGCGTTTGTGCGACTGACAATGCACATCCTTGCTGGATACACATCTAAGGCAGAGTACTGTGTTCTTTCATACTGGAAATGGCAGCTGACCGCCCACTCATTTGCCTCCTCTGTCGTGGTGCCATCTGCAGCGTGCTGCCCTGCAGCTGCTAGCCAATCTGAAGCAGCTGAGGAGCCTGCAGCTGGGAGGAGCAGAGCTGCTCTTGCCCAGTGCTCCCTACCACCCTACTGCAGCACCAGCAGGAGCATCAACACCAGCAGGACTGCACAACACAAACAACATGCTCAACATCAATGTCTTGGGGCAGCACCGTGGAGGCCTGATCGCTGCTGCTGTGGGAGCACTGTCATGTGCTGATGTGGTGCGTGGCAGTGCTGCTGCTGCTAGCCAGAGTGCACTGCAGGGGGAGTACATGAGGAAGGTGCTGGGGGCCAGGGCTGATCAGCTGGACAATTTCAAGCTCCAGTTCAACTGCTGTGGTACTGGAGTGGAGAAGGTGAGGCTCACACGGATTAAGAGCTTAGCAAGCTCTCTACTTAGCAAGCTCTTTGCTTAGCAATACACCGGCTTTGGCTCGGCCGTACCAGGTTTCACTGAGATGTAAGATACGTGTCCTGTGCTGGAAGGAGGTGGGTGACAGCATAGAGATTGGAAACTGTACACTGTAAACTGTAAGCAATACACCATTGTGGGTGCGGCCTGGCCTAACAAAGGCACATCAGAGTACACCTTTGCTGGGCCTTCCTCACGCCAGCTGCTACCTGTCCTCTGCCCTCTGTAACCTTCTCATGCTCATGACACCATTTCCTGCAGGCTCTGTTGTCAATTGGTGAAGTCCGCAGGAGACTGACAGGCCTCCAGTGGTCATATGCCAAGCTCACCGGCCCCACCAGTATCTCCCTGCTTGCAACATGCACAAATCTAAGGAGCCTGAAGCTCAGGCTGTGGTATCAAGATTACAATCTGGCACCATTTGAGTTCAAACTTGTTGAGCTGGCACCTTTAGTCAACCTCAGGACATTGGTCATAGACAAGCGGCCACCCTTCCAGCAGCAGCTGCCAGCTCAGCAGGCGGCTGTCAATCTTCCCCTGACAACGCCTGTCCTCAACAGACTGTCACTGGCCTGGCCACACCTGGAGAAGCTGCAGCTGGGACTAGCACGCAGTGATTTTGGCAGCAAACCTCTTGAGGGTTTAGCTGGGTTTAGTAATTTAAAGAGCCTCAGTGTGCACTGTTATGATCAAGGGTATGACGATGGCCATTTCATGCTGCCCATTGATGTGAGATCACTGCCCACCACCCTGGTTAAGTTGGACCTGATGCACGCGGAGCTCTTCAGGAACAGCAACAGCAGCAGCAGTCCCCTTGCCAGGGCAGCCCAGAATGCTGCTGGCAGCAGTGGTAGCAGTATGGCAAGCTGCCTCAGAAGCTGCTCTAGTCATGTGGCTAGCAGCAGCAATAGAAAAATTTATATCGACAAGCGCAAGAAGCTTAGCAGCAGCAGGGCTGGCAATGGCAGCAGCAGCAGCGGTAGCAGCGGCGGCAAGACAGGTTTTGCAGCTGCTAGTGCTCTGACCAGCATGCTGAGCGAAAGCTTCAGCTTGCTCAGCAGACAAGCCAGTGCCGAGTGCAGCGCAGCTTACCTTCAGAGGCACCTTGCACCACACAAGTCCCCCGACCCAGCACCAGCAGAATCGGCAGGCCCTAACAGGTCAAGCTCTTTACCGAGCACGGCTTCAGGGCATCTTGCTGGTAAGGGTCAGGAGTCGCACAACTGCAGCAGCACCCTAAACCGCAGTGTTTCTACTGAGCATACAAACAGCTGGCTCAAGCACTTGTTGCATGAGAGCAACAGCAGGGCAGACAGCAGTGCAGCAGGGAGAAACCAGGCAAAAAACATTAACAGCTATGAGAAACATGGATTGATGAGACAGCCCTCCCTCCCTCCATTGCCCAAGCAACAATCCATCACTCCCAGAACAGTGGCTAAAGCTCTTGCATCTTGCAAGACAGTAATCCCAACAACGGTTTCAACACCAGCAGCAGCTGCTGCTGCAGACAGAGATGCTGTACCCAATACTAAGCGCGATCAACAAGTAGTTGTTGGTTTGGCAGCAGAAAAGGCTGCTGCTGCTGCGAGTTGGATCACAGCATCGCCAGCAACAGATCAAAAGCCAGCGCGGCTGCAAAACCCGTTTGCAGCAGCTGCAGCTGCAGCAGCTGTACATGCAGAAATGGGTGGCTGTGTCACTGCTGTGCACCCGTCCATCGCTGCAGCAGCTGCAGCAGCAGTCTATGCCGAGCAGCCACAGCTCATGGCCCTGGGGCCTATGATGACAGAGCCTGTCTCAACTGCAGCCAACATCAGCCAGCACGCACAAGTTCAGCAGGGAGGAAGTAGCAGACGGAGCAATGGCAGCTTGCTGACCACTACTTTCAGCATGAATTTTGGCAGGCACTTTGGCCAGCATGCCAAGGTTGCACCAGCAGGGATGGAAAGAAGTGATGTGGAGGAGTGCAGTGCAGCTCAGCAGGTGCCGTGCCTGCCTTCTCTGCAGCATCTGCAGCTGAAGCATTGTGCTCTGGACGGCTTGTGCCTGGACGATATAATCAGTGACCCAAGGGTAAGTGACATGCAATGCTGTCTGCTGCAGGTGCTCTGACACAAGAAGTCTAGGGTGGGGTGTCTTTGGCTGCTTCATCCTCCAAGCCCTACTTGAATCATTATTCTCATGCAATGCATTCCTGCCTGCCAAAGTTGGTACCAACCTTATTTGAATGCATTGATAGAGCCAATGTCGTCGCCACTGACGATCTGTCTTGGCTGGCTGTTTCACAGGAGTTGCGCTCATTTCAATTGATCGAGGTGTGCGGTCTCACCCCAAGAGATGTGGCCATGATGCCCATGCTCGTGTCGCTGCAACGCCTCACGCTTATTGCAGCAAAGGAAGACGCGTGGCTTGGACTGGCACCACTGCGGCTGCTCAGCAAGTTGCCGGATCTGCGGCACCTTGACTGGGTTGTATCGGAGCGAGCGCTTCCGACACGCAGCAAAGCCACGGAGCTCCAGCAGCTTGCTCAGTTCCCAAGGCTTCAGATTATTACTTTGCACACTGCACTTGGGCGATGTGAGCAGCTGCATGCCGTCAGCGGTCAGCTGCTGAGCGGATGTCATGTCCGATTGATGGCACCGGCGTATTGCGAGCACGCAGTTCGGAGGTCCGGGTCAAAGATAGGAAGGATATTGGGGGCTGCTAGCTGTTTGATTCCAGGCACTGCACATGGACACTGTGCATGACCATTTGCAAACTGTAATATGTCAATTTGATGAGTAAGATCAGAAGCACTGTATTGCACAAGTATCAGACACTCGGGTGCTATCCTGGTGGCTGCAAATGACATCTTTGCAGTCAGAAGACTCAATGCAGTGCTAGCATTCATTTGCAGCATTTACAATCTGTCCGGGGCTTCCACAGCAGCAAATAGTCTGACACAGAGGTATCATCCATTTGTGACGTGTTCATGACACCATGTGGCACCTGAAGCTTCAACCACGGTGTCTTTTGATGTTTGTGAGTGGCGGGCTGTTACACGGGCATATTTGTCCTGAAGACTCAGTAAGAACCCAGGTTACTCATCGTGTCGCAAGGTCACAGTTCTTGGCCCCAACAGTTGGCAACTGCCTGTGTTTGTGTGATGAGCGGGCCCAGGCCCAGCCATAGACCTAATAGCTCTGACCTAACGAATCTGCTTAGTACCCTCAGGCCGGGCCTGCATTCTGCGCAACCAACTGCGGCAGTTACTCAGTAACTGCGGCTGCCTGCTGAAACCTCCACTCATCTACATGGGACGTATGCGTTCCCCGTTGCTGGAAAATCTGAAAATTGTATCTTCAGTCTGACTATCAGTTGCCATGCCTGGCCCGCCGGGCCACACTATGGCTTGGAGTCCGACTGGCACAACCGTTGTAGTACATCCAAAAAGCTGGAAGGAGGCGATTGCGCAAAAGTCTCCCAGAATCTCTGATTCAACCAGGCAAGCTGCCAGCTGGAGCCAGTGAGCCTTGCATCTAAGGTTACAAGCTGCAACTGCTGTGCCTGTTGAGGATGTGGTTAAGGGCCAAACCCATAGGGCCTGCAGAGAAAGCACACGAGGGTAAACTTTGGAGATGAGAGTTGTGAGCACGTGTGACGCACAGAGCTATCTGACATCTTGAAGAACTGGTCTCTGCACTTCTACTGCCATGTACCACTGATGACATTGAAGAACACACTCTGGGCACATGTGAGAATTTTTTATCACAAGGTTGCTGGCATTCCCAGCAAACACACTGATGATGATCCGAGCAACACAAGTTGTGTTGCTGGAAGCCTGCCTGGCAAGGAATATCTTGCCTGCCATAAAACTCAGGTGTTCTGTCAGCCATCTTGCCCTGCTCATACGGGGACTTTGGGCGCTTTGCCAGTGCCCTTTGCTGTGGTGCTGCTAATTCCGATGATCCACCTTCCATCAGCCATTCCCCAGGCCTCTTGCTGCCACCTGGCGAACTGCTCTGCGGTTGCTGGTGCATTCCTTCACCATCACTGTCACTGCCCCATTGTGGATGATGTTGAAAGGACTTGGGCCACATGGCAAGAGCAGTGCACATGAGGGTGCTGCCAGAACAGGACAGATGCATGATCAGGACCAGGCTTTCAAACTGCCGATAGTTCTGATGAGGACAAGATCACACGACAGATATAGAGAGTACAGATCTAGATCTCAAGATCTTCAGACACGTCTTTGGTGCGAATGGAAATCGAATCGAACAAGTGATCTCAGCTGAAAGAGCTTGGTCAGCAATGAGCATTTGCCTCTACGCACACCAAGCAGACATCAGCCACTTCCTTGTCGATGATTGCTGATCATCATCAGCTGTTTTGCACTCAGATCTTACTCTGGCTCAGCTTGGCAGATCTGCTGTTCACTGCTGATCACTTGCTCTGGCCTCCAGTAGTCAGCACTGCTTGCAGGATCTACCAGCAGCAGCTCATCCGGTTCAACATCCAGTCTTTCCCTCACCAGGTTGCAATTCAGCCCAATCCAATCCACTGCAATGATCATGTCACACCTGGTACTCTGCAATCTCCCAAGCACACATGAATCTCATTGGGGATTTTGGCAAACACACCAGGCAGCAATACATGTTGAGCACTGAGCCATGAGGCTGAAGCGGTGCTGTCCTTGCTACCAGCAGTCTGGCTGTGAAGCCTTGCCTCAATATTCCACAACTGGTCAGCGGCACATATGCATCCACCACGGCCTACTGTTTGCAAACTATTTGGTATTGCGGTTGAGTCGCAGTCTGCTACGCAGAGCCTGCATGGGCTACAGCTAGCCAAGTGCAAACCAATGCTGGCAACAGGCAGTGCAGAGCTTGACCCGGTTATTACCTGCTGTAACTCTGCCTTGAGACAGCTGGCTTCTTCCGCAGTCAGCTGACCCTGAGCCACCATGTCATCATATACTGCATGCAGCATACGTGCGTGTACACCAGGTGAAGAAACATCTGTGTCGTGATACATGCCAAGGCACTGGCAGATACAACCCCAACTCATACAGACCACCGCCAGGCCCTCCCAGCCACAGAGTGCAGCAGCTACCATTCGAGCCAGTACAGCGCAGTGGAAGTGTGCTGTTGGAAATATGTCAGTTGTTTAGGGACATGATGATGCCTACTGCTGCAAGTGCAACTGGCATACAGCACAAGCCTTCCATCGGGTGCCAAAGAGTCCAGCCTGGAACAATACCGCATGTTGCAGCATATAGCCCAGGCTGATTGCATGCTTACTCTCCCAATCAGGTTGTGCAGGTGTTTCCACTGTCCAACTCTGTTGTCTTTTCAAGGTCACCAATGCAACCTCCACGCCTGCCTCTTCTGCAGCAACTGCTGCTGCCCTCAAACGCACAGCGTCATCTCCCTCAACCCCTGCCGCACCAGATCCAACGATTCTCTGATCATATCTGCAGAAACATGCATACTGGGAATTGACAGACGCAGAGTTTGGGCATATCCCGTGCTGAGCAAGCTACCTGTTGGTTTCAAGTCCGTGGCTTTGTCGGCCAAAGCCAAATGATATATATTTTCTGATTCCACCAGCCACCAGGTGGTGCACACTCACATCTGCCTCAGTGGAAGGTACAAATGCTTGGGCTTCTGCTGACTACCATGCCAAACCCAGTCTCTCAGACCACCTGTTAATGCTGCAACAGCTCTTGCAATTGCAGATGGCAGCAAAGTGTCTGCTGCCTCAACTTGTTGTGGTACTGAACCTGCCCCCGACTGTGCTGACACTGCAGCTATTGCTGCTGCAGTTGCAACTCCGGGTATAGGCAATCTGGAGGGTGTTGGTGGTGACCCTGCTGCCTCAGCTGGCCCAGACGGCAGTGAAATTGATGCTGATCCTGGTGCCTGCCCTGCTGGAGGTGGTGTCACCCTACCACGCACAGCTATCCTTTTGCACCTCCTACCAGGGCTGCGCTGCTGAGAAGTGCTTGCAGCCATTGGTGCATTGGGGTACACTATGTGAGGATTTCTGGCGGCCGCCTCTGCTGCAGGGCTGCCTGCTGCAGCACGTGTTATGTGGTACGATGGTGTGGCATACAGTGATGCTGCAGTCTGCAATCCCACTGCTGTGCTTGCTGTCACTGTGGGTGCTCTGGTGCCTGGCTGGTCTTTGAGCTGTAGATAATACACTAAGCAGAGCCTGCAATGCATTGTGATTTGGCTTCGATAATCATAGCAGATGCAGTACATTGCTGCGTCCGCAACTCACATGCAGGTTGTCTAATATACATTAAAATGGTTCAGGGAGAGTCCTCAGCAGTCATGATCAGGTCGCCTACTGCCATGTTTGAGCCAGATCTGTTGGCCGACACAAGATAGTCCACTCTGATGGGGTCTATGTCCTGCAACAGTCAGGTGATCTGTGGATGACAGTGGGGGTGACAGCCGGCCTGGGTGCGCAAGGCCAGGCTGCTGTGTATCTATCTTGTCCACTCGGGAAATCGCTGTTCACCTGTGTCCTGCTGTGACCTTCTTCAAGGTAAGCTCACAGTCAGTGTAGAAGGCTACATAGTTGGGACGATCAGGAGGAAGCTCAGCCCTGCCATATGTGGTCTCATGCCCAGCGTGCCTAACCACCAGCTGGCCACCAGCATGTTTTGAGGGAAGCAGTATCAGCAGTGTGATCACTGTCTCAGGAGCCTACATGTGTATGCATACATCGCATCCAGCCTGCTGGGCCTACTGTGCAACACAGGCCACGTCAAGCCTTGGTTGAGTGAGGGGGCACAGGTGTTAGGTGGTACCACCAGTGCTCTGCAAGCTATAAATGCACCTAGAATAAAGCCTTCAATTCTACTAGAACTTGTGCAGCAGCACACATGTTTGGGGGTTCCAGGGCCTGCGGGCCCATCATGCAGTCACCTAGGCATTGTATCACAGATCTGCATTCAGCATTGCTGTAGTTGCAATATTGATGGTGCTATACCTCACCTGCACAGCAGGTCTTGGCAGCTGAAAGCAACTGCCTGGCTCATGGTACAGCAGACCATCCAGTCCAGCCTGAATACTGTTGGCAGAGCAGCTGAGCCCCAAACCAGAGGTGACATCAGACACAATCCTGTCAAGGGCGCCTCGCCATTCTGTGCGAAATGCATAAGGAGCAGATCAGCAGAAACAGGTGAGCTGTTGGGCTTTATCTAGGTACCTGCAATGTGTCTTGTGCCATACTTGATGTGCATGGGCAGACGGCCTGCTCTGGCTGTGAACAAGGTGCCAGCATACAAGTGGCAGGGTGCAGCTGCATTGACTGTCCATTCCGCTGGAAGAGTGGACAACTGCAATGCAAAGAAAGGTTCATACACAGCAGCCCCCAACAACTGTGCAGACAATGGCTTCTGTAGAGACAGCAGCTAAGCCACAACAGCAGTTGGTGGCATCGCTACGGTTGGGGAAGCTTATGAAGCTGCAGCAGCGCAACTCAAGGGTCAACAGACCCACCTTCATGATCAAGTATCATGAAATCCTGGGGTTGCAGCTGCAGTGTACCCAGGTGCATGGGCCCATCCGGAGCAAGGTCTCTGCGTGTGGCAGCATGGACACAGATGTCTCGGAGCGGAGCTGCCTGTTCCTCCTGCAGTGGGAGTTGCAGAGGATCACCTACGCCAGAGACCTGCCGCAGTTTCAAGTTGAAACAAGGGGACACAATTGCATTTGCATATAACACAGTGACCAGGCACACAATGGGATTTGTGGTGAATGGTGGCGTTTTGATAAATTCAACTGGGTGTTCACCACAGAGCTCTGCAATAGTTGCAGGGGAGTGCGCCAATTTGAAAGGAAGGTGGATGCCGCCAGCAGTACAATATCACGATATGCAGTGCCGATGTTTGTAATCATAAGGCAACAAACGAACCCGCAAGCCCAAAGTGCTGTATGTGCAACAGTGGTAACGTCTTTCACCTTCAGCTGCAGGCAGCTGCAGCGAATTGTCCCGACGCTGCTGAATGTCTGGTAAGCCTTTAGAGTGCTGAAGGCTTGTGCTAGAGCTGCTTTGTACTGGGACGCCTTCTGCTTCGGAGGCATGTACATGAACATGCTGGCGACACAAGAATTGATTGTGACACATTAACGGCGTTGGATCGGGTTGCAATACACCAGCAGGTCCCTTTATGTGAGCACGACAAATCCTGAGAAGGTGAAACGTTGCGTGCTGTGAATTTGAACTGCCGGCAGGCGCCTCGACAGCTCGCTGCGCCCCAGCTGCTGTATAAGAATCATTCAAATAGCGACAAAACAACAGACACATTTGCACGCAGTATGCTGGTGGAAATGAATTGATTGCACTGTTTAGAGCCTGGGCACTACAGGCGCAGATGTAGAGGAATACTCTCGAGTTGTTGCTGTCGGCTGCTGCTCTACATGCAATATGTCTGATCATGTCTACCTTCATGTCCATGTTCACGCACAAACCTGTCTTCTAAAGGACAGTTAACAACCTTTGGGGTTGCTTCTACTGCAGCATGGGCCAGAGTAAAGGTCATAACACTTGCCATGCCACTGCTATGATGTATGTGGGAGGTGCTGTTTCCCGTCTTCCCGCACGCCCGTCATCTGATCAAGCAGCAGCTGCTGCCTCATGATGCACAAGGTCACAACTGCTCATCAGATTCGCAATGCTGCCTCTGCCCCTGGCTTTCCTAGCTTTGCTTTTGCAGCTGATCAATGGTGTTTGCCTCTGTGGGCAGCAAGCAGGGGAGGCCAGCATCTTTACGTGGGCTGACTTGCTGCTGCAACCAACGCATAACCTCGTCAAAACCTTGCATGTCCTGCTTCAGTGCCTCCCGCTGCACTTGCTCGCTCTGCAGCTGCTCTTGCAATCTGACAAGCATACACCGCCAATGAGCAGGTAGAGGCCTCCCAGCTAGCTGCCCAGTGGCCAGTGCTGCATCCACAGCTGAGACAGGGTCACTGTCAAAGGCTCGCTTCTCAACCAAATGCCTTGCCAAAGCTTGTTGCTGCTCCAGCTCTTGCACTCGTTGTCTTGTTCTGTGACGCTTGCCAGCCTGTTGCTGTTGTGAGCTACTGGATGAGCAGACGTAAAGACCAGACAGTGTCGCCCCGGTTTGAGCATCACTGAGGGTTGAGCCCAGAAGCTGCTGCAGTATGTATTTGCTGCGCAGGCTTGCTACATGGCTGCTCACATACTCCCACACTGCCAATCGGGCTTCCAAGGTCTTTCTGCGCTGCTGTACAAACTGCAGGGCGCATGCTGCAGTTGGTAGGGCAGGCGTGCCTGGTGCTGCACGCGCTGCTTCCAGAGTGAATGCAAGCAAGTGCTGCTGGTCTTCTTGGAGCCACTGGCAACACAGCTGCATGCACATGAAGAGGTGCAATCAGGCATGGGTATATGGACTTGTAGGAGAAATGACCAATGACCTGCAGTGCTATGAGGCATGTCAACTGATGCAATGCCATGGATTGCTGTACATAGGCCAATTGACAAAGTTCATGCTCTCCTATCAGTATTTGCAACCTGTCAAACGGTCTTGCGAATACCTGTCGCATGACATTCTCCAGCTGAAGGCATGTGCGTTGTGCTCTGTTGATCCTTTGTGTGGCAAAATAGTCGCTGGGTCGCTTGCTGCTGTCATCACCACCGTAACTCCACAGCAGCTCCTCTTTAGCCAGCACTGGCCTGGGGTACAACAGAAGGGTTGTTAGAGACGCAACGGCCTTACGGGCCTTGAGGGATGTTGAGGCGTGCACGCTGCACTTGATGAAATTGAGACCTATCACCTTAAAATTGAGACCGCCCACATTTCTCTGCGCAGCAGAGCACACTTATTCCAACATCTTCAGCCAGTGTAGCTGAAGTGAGCACACAGGTGCTGCAGCAGATGTGCTGCTACCATCACACAACAAGCCATTCACTGCCCCTACCTGCTGGTGAAAAACAGTGCAACAGGCACAGGTGTGCCATCATCTGCCTTGTAGAGGCTCTGCACTGTGATAGCATTGTCACTACGGTCCTTGTACCTGCGTAGACAATGGGATAATAACATCTGAAAGGTGCATCAGCATGCATGTTTGTCAGCTGGCTGTAAAGAACCGTTAGACTGGCTGCTGCAACAGAGGTTACATCTACCGGGAGACAGCTGTCTGCCACCAAAGTGCACAGCATCGATTTGAACTTTCACACAGTCAGCACTGTTGCTTTGTGATGTGAAGTACTGTGGTGCTCACAGGCGCCTGACACCGCCAACACTATTGACGCTGTGCTCTTGGTGCCTGTGGCAATGTGCGCAACAGACCAAAACACTCACGCGCCACTGGACATGACCAGCATGACAGCACCAGGGCTAGGCTAGGGTGTGCTCACTTGTGGCACATGCAGGTCTCTGCTACAAGCCCAGCGCGGCTGGGGCACACTTTCCCCAGCTGATCCATCTGATGAGTCCATTCAGTGCTGCAGATCAAAGGGATGCATAACATGATGAATATCTGAAAGCAATTTGACTGCGTCACGCGCATGCTCATGCTGTGTGGTTGCGCTGAAGATGTCTGCCCATGCCTGACATCTGCAGCTCAACCACACAGCATGAGCATGCGCAAAATTCCGTGCCTTTGCAGCAGTAACAGCATTCAGAGGTTGATAATTGCTGCACCAACTGCAGGAATGTGGATTACTGCAACAGGCCCCTACATAACTGTGGACAAATCTTCAGGTTTGGCATCTGGCAAATCTAGAGTATCAACTGGCTGCTTCATTGCTGCTTGTTAGTTGCACCTGTCGTTGATCAGTGCCATCATGCAATGGTTGGGATCAGCTTCTGTCATCACAGCCACTTGTGCACCGTCACCAATGGAATCCTGCAGCAAGTGGCATACGTAAGCTGAACACATATTGGACCTGGAAACGCAGGGACGCAGCAGTGGCATGACACACACATGCATCAGGCAGACCCTGCTTGGTGAGCACCAACAGTGATGCACAGCGCATTGAACAAGGTAGCCTGTTGTGCTGGTAGTGAACTTGAAGCTGACTCCACCGACCTGTGGTTGGTGGAAGTCAAATGTCATTTGGTAGGGATATACTGCTGCCTCGAAAGTAAGGTCTGTGTTGGTTCGCTCATCGTCCTCACTGCACAGAAACCAGCAGTGAAGTCTTAGGGAGTTGCAGTAAGTCCGGTGGGCTCAGCATGGACTCTGAATCTTCACTGGCAGAGTTAGTGCTACGTGCCGGGGTTGCAAAGGGGTGGTAAAGTTACACCTGAGAGCTGTAGATGAGTTCCTTCACACAGTGTGCTACCATCCAATACACCCTGTGTCAAGGCAACAGCTTACCTTGTGAGCATAAAGCCAGACTGTCCTGGCATGTACATCCCCAGCAGCTGCCAGGCATCCAGGTTTTCAGCTGCTAAAAGCAGTCTACTGAGTGAATGCTGCTGCTGCTGCTGCTGCTGCTGCTGCTGGCCTGTGCTGCTGCTATCACACTGTAGCTGCTGTGCCTTGTAAAAGTCCTGGATGATTTCAAGCCACTGCTGCTGGTCCAAAACGGGCTCCAGCGGGTTGAAGTTGCAGGGATGACAGCCGTCGCCTTGAGCCACCAGGATGTTACTGGCCAACTTCTGTCTGAACGTGGCAACATAAGAGACAATGTGGCTCAGGCAGAACAGCAGCAGCCATGGATGCATGCCATGAAGTGCAGCAGAGACAGACGGTCATGAGCACAGGTTAAAGACCTAGAATGCTCTCGTAGTCGTTAGCGCTGGGAAACGCACAGCTGGCACCGATGCCACAGCGCAGCAATTGCAGGTTTCCAGCAGGTTGCCACCCAGCTTCTCACCTTCTGTCAGCATCTTGAAAGACCTGTTCATACTGTCGTTTGAATGTATGAAAGACCAGCCCATCTGACATAAACTCCATGAAGACAATCTTCCTACGTGGTACCTCCTCCCAGCTCTTGTACACGCCCATTTCATAATCCAATAAGGCGGGGAATGGGATGGGGACTTCGCTGTCATCTGCAGCTGATGCTCCTGAAGCACCAGTGGCTGGGCTGCTGCCTGCTGTGGCCCTGCCCCTGCCAGCCAACTGCTTGCTCTTCCTGGACCTGCCAACACTTTGTGGCGACAACCTCAACTGCACGGGGGTCTGAGGATTGCCTTTCACCAGGTTGTTCAGAAACTCGCGTGCTGCTGGAGTGAAGGTGAATTCCGGCAGGATGGCTTGGCTGCGACCACCAACAGCTGGCCAAGACCTGCAGCACAGGCACAACAAGCAAGATCAGGCAGTCAGCCACCCCTGACCTAGCCATGGTGCACACGGTGGATCTGGCTCTGCTCTGGGCTATAGACTGTCAAATTGACGCAGCAGGACAAATCTTATACATGCAGCTGCACCACAAAGTGAGCATGCACAAAAACCAGTGAGACCAACAACAGTGACACTTGGCATGTTCAACAACATACTGCAACACAGTTGGCTGCAAACAGCTGCCCCTCACAGCCACAGTGCTGGGTGTTTGCATTTGAAGCTGCTGCAGTGCGCAAGTTGCTGCATAGTTTGTTGACTCACTTCAAATGCGTGCTGGGAAGCAGCTTCGCTTGCTGAAACACCAGCAGGTTGTCAACAGCAGGAGCAGTAGCTGCGGGGTCAGCGGCTGCAGCTGCTGCTGTCATCCCTGAGGCTGGGTGAAGCAATGCTGTACTTGATCTCTCCATTTCAGTACCAACAGCAGACACATGAGGAGTGGTGTTGCGTTTGCTGATATGCGCAGGTGCAGCCGCTGTCCCAGTCAGTTGTTTCAGTTGCCTCTTTGTCACCCTCTTACGTCCTTGCTTACGCACAGGACGTCGAGCACCACAAACTGCTTGGCCACTGGAAGCGCCTAGCACTGAAGAGTTTGCTTGGTCTGCTGCTGCTGCTGCAAGGTTGGCGGCATCTGGAACTGCTGCCGAGCTGGCAGCTGCTTCTAGTCCAATACATGCAGTCACTGCTGCTGCTGCTGCTGAGCTGCTTGCTGCCAAACACTTGATTGCAGTTGGCGGTGCTGCACTTGCATCATTTACAACACTGTCATGCAGGGCATGAGTACCTGTTGCTGCTGTTGCTGGCTGCCCGGCCATGCCTGCTGCTTCAGGCATCGCTGCTGAACGCCGTTGGCAGCCACACTCCGCAGCAGCGGCTGCTACAGCTGTCTCAACACCTGCTGCATCGCCGGCTGCTGTAAAAGCCCGTTGATGGTCTTCCCAGCTCGCTCTCCGCTGCCTCTTTCTGCTGCTGACACTACCAGCTGCTCTCACACTTGAATCTGGATGCTGGGCCAGGACACCATCCACCACCTGTGCAACGCATTTGTCCATGTGCCGTTTATGCCGCTGTATGCTATGCATCAGGCTACTACGCAGAGACTGCTGCTGCTCCAGGCTGCCTGGTGTCTTGCCTGACAGTTTATCTGGAGTGTAAAGGTGTGCAGCATGGGCTGGGCTGCCAGAGGTTGAGTCAGCAGCACATGGGCAGGCTGCTGCTCCTGTTGGTGGTGATTCTTCCAGCAGGCCTGCAGCAGCAGCGGTGCGCTTCCTCTGCAAGCTGCCCTCTGGCGCAGATAATGCAGATATCAGGGTACTTGCTGCAGCTTGTGCTGCCTGCACGTGCATGTGCTCAACAGTTGCACATCCGGCTTTGGTCTCTGCTGTCATCCTTGCTGCTAACTTTGCAGCTTTGGCGAGGGCTGCATTCTCACGTATCCTGCTAATGGACAGATTTCTGGCCAGAGGCTTGCAGATGCCCGATACTTGCTGACTGAAAAGGCCAGATGATAGAGGCTGCTGCTGCTGTTGTTGTTGTGCAGCTGTAGGGAGCTGCTGTTGTTGCTTGGATTCTCTGCATTGTTGCTGCTGCAGCTGTTGCTGTGGCGTTGTCTCACCAGCACACTGCACATCACTGTCACTGTCGTATTCATGGGCCTCATGTGGTGATATGATCACAACATCACTGTCAGTATCAGTACCTGCTGTTGTGGGTGAGCCTTGACCGCCGTTCAAGGTGCACATGTGTTTGCTGCCGGTGTACACTGCAGCTGAAGAGAGCTTGGGTTCCCCTGCAGCTGCTGGCTGCCCTGAAGCTGTTTGTAGAGCCGACTGTGCTGCAACCGCAGCTGCTGTTGTTTCTGCACCTGCTGCACCTGCCAGATCAGCACTCCCATCCAGCTGTGGCTGCCGCATAGGTGTTGTAGAAGCTACTGCTGCAAAGCACTCTGTGATCTTCCTGTTGACTGTAGGACTGGTCAAGTGCTTCAGTTGTTGCAGGTCATGCTGTATCTCAGGGAAGGGCTGCCGGTTAGGAGTCTTCACAGGAGTCTGTTGCAGACCTTTATAACCTGACCCCCTGACCTGCTTCTGCTTGTACTTCTGCTGTTGTTGGCGGTGTGGCTGTTCTGGTGACCAGTCTGCATCACTGTCATCACCTGTGCCGCTGACTCCTTCACTCAAGCCCGATGAGCAAGTGTCAAGGCTGCTAGCACCAGTCACAGCTGCACTGGAGACAGGTGAAGCAGAATGAGCTGCAGGAGGGAGCTCTGCTCTGGCGTCCTTATCTATTGATATGGGATGACTACTGGATGCACTGGCTCGCTGTTGCTTGTTGTTGGACTGCCACCGCTCATCGCTGCTAAAGTACGCTGCTGTGTTGTGCTGTTGACATGCTGCTGCCTGTGCCTGCTCCAGATGTGCAGGTGCTGCAGGGGTGGATGGCAGCTGCATGCAGTAATCATCCATACCACCATAAAAGACTTCAGGAGACTCGGGTATCTCCAATTCACTGTCTGCATTCGCGTGTTCTGCAGCAGCTATCTGTTGTGCAGTTGACACGGTTTGCCCTGCTGCTGTAGTCATGTCGAGGTAGCCTAATCTTAGATATTCACCAAGGGCGGGTACCTGTGGTCAGTGGACACAACTGCTGAGCAGCTCTCCATTGCCTGCGAGCGCAATAATGGCAGCAACGGTCAATCACAGCAAGCCCCAGTGCACAATGCTCTTGGGCCGCGTGAGCATCGAGCAGAATGTTAACCTCAATTGTCACCTCTAAATAAATGCTGTGACTCCTGCAACGCGCAGAAGCGGCCCCAGGTCAGCTTGTGCTGTGCTGCTTCGCAGCAGGCACCAGAGTTGGAAGCCAGGTGTATGCTTTATGGATGCAAAATTCCCAATCTACAACCGTAAAGTGACTTCTGAGGCTTTGAGGCTTTGAATGCACCAGAGTCAGGTGCTGGGGATTCCCCATGGGGGAAACCAAGCATAGCACACAAACTGCGTGTCACTGGTCATAGCATGTACTACGTTACCATCGTTATCATAAAATCTATGAACGATATCCCTGCTGGTGGAGTTGGGACCCAGGTTCTTGATCGGGACAGTGCCACATTCATCAGAAACCTCATGTAACAATGATGCATAGATCTTTTGCTGGCCTGTATATGCCCCACTCCGCGCTGAACAGGTTATCGTCCTCGTCCATCACATACTGGTTGGTACGTACTGCTGCTGGAATTACAAAAGGCCACTGTGCGGTGACAGCTGTGCAAGCATTAGATAATGAGAATGAGAGCTCTGCCCAACGCGTCTTACAGTAACAAACCGGCGGCATTCAGAGCGTCGTGTGCAAAATTTGTCAGCAGCACCAGCAGCAGAGTGCGACCGTCTCTTCGACAATATTGGCCCATTAGGGCAGGTGATAACAATTCACAATTGTACAACCGCACGCTGGATCTTGTGCTGTACTTCTTGTGTTCGTTGCAGGCACGCAAGATCCCTCAGAATTGCCTCTGGACAGCAGCAGCAGAAATGGCAAGCAAAAGTCCATTATCAAGGAGTCAGACCTTAGCTTCGTAGGAAAGCTGGTAGTAGCTTCGTTTGCTGGTGTGTGGCTGGCAAGCACTGGCCATACTTGTTGCCCTCGCTGGTTGCTGCAGGCCTCCCAGATGATGTCTGGTTGCAACCCATTGCTGTGTTGCACTGCAGCGCTTGCGGCTACTCACAAGTGCTGAGCTCCTGCAGGTGCTATTCTCATCAAATACGGCAGCCTGCTGATCTCACTGCCATTCGAGCCCAATGGAGCCATCGCAACAGGGATTGTGCTAGGAACGCCAGCAGTGTATTCGCTGTACCTCTTGACCCAAAAACAGCAATAAAACCTGCCTGGCGAGTGGTCAATCATTCCTGATGAGGGTGAGGCACTATTGATGTTGCAGCAGCCAAAGGTCGGGCACTACAGCAGGCACTATGTATTCTATTGCTATTCATAGACTTACAGGAAGTCGTCCATATCATCCTCATATGACCGCCATCTTGAAACAATTGCGCGAACATTATGCCAAGCTTTGTGTAGTGCCCTGAAATTCCAATTGTGGTGGCCTTGGCACCAGCAGCAATTGCACAAGCTGCAGGTTGGCAGTTGAGTGCAGGTCCAGACCTGCAACATGCCTTGGGCTGGCAATACTGCCAATAGCTAAACTCAGGTGTGCATTGTGGTTCTGCAGGTACTGCGAAGCAACATCAGACCATTTGTTCTGTCATTGCAAAACAGATCGCTGGTGCCGGTGGAACGTGACCAGGGCAGCATTTGGCAGTTGGTTAGGTTGTCTGCTGCTGCAACCTTGCAGGTTGCCAACTTTCAGTGAACTCTACAAAACATGATGTTTTACCATAAAATGGCATTGGCAGCTATGGGTGCATGTCTCCGGCAGTATAATGTGAAGGACCTGCAGTGAGCATGGTGACCTCCTTGCTGCACTGCACTTACTGACAGGATTGGCAATTTCGAAATGCAGCGACGGTAACACTGGGCATTCACTCATGATGCTCAACAAACTGTTCCATAACCAGCAGTGTGTGATTTTGAATATAGTATGCAACAACCTCGTGCACTCAACTCTGGCTGGTTCAGGGCGTGGAACCCAGATTAGGGCAGGTTGAGTATCAACAGCGGTTTGTAGAAAGGCAGATCTGCCTCTGGGTTCTTGACCAGCACTGAGCCACACAAGCGGATTATGAATTTCCCCCTGACAGGCCACTGGTTCATTAGGGCATACCGGCTCTTCTGCCATCATCATCAGCTGCAATATCACTGACTCACACACACACTGCTGGCAGTCGTCAGGCCAGGACATAGAAAGCACTTGGGCATCGTCAAGTTGCTAGCCCAGCTGTACAGGCCTGTAGCTATCTTATGTTGCACGGTCCTACGCTAGCTCTGTCTACTATATAGATTAAAGAGGCTTTGATGCATAGTGAGCAGGGCCAAGCCCGGCTTCTAATCCTGTACGGATCGCAAACTGGCAACGCACAGGTCTGGCACCACTGTCGCATACTTATTCTTCACTACTTTTACGGCTGCCATACACCTATTGCTATTCAAGATTTTGAATAGTCGCGCAGGATGTGGCAGAACGCATGGCGCGAGAGGCAAAACTGCTGTTGTTTGCCCCTTCAATCATGCCGATGGACGTGTATCCCATCCAGCAGCTGCCTGAAGAGGAGTATGTTGTGTTTGTCACGTCCACTACAGGGCAGGTATGAGAGAAATGGGCCAAAGAATGCTGTGTGCGTAGCTGTATCAGTTGCAGCAGCAGCAGCAGCAGCAGCAGTAATAGTACCAGCAGGTAGTCAGCTGCTTGCTACAGATGCAATACGGCTGCAGTACTCCCTCGCTGCTCCCGGTGTGTGCCTGAGCTATTATGCACCGGTATCACCTGCATCACACCCTCTTGCACGTGCTGCTGCCATGAAACAGCACAGGACCCAACATAATTCCTGTTGAATTGTGCGGCACAGGGTGACCCACCAGATAACATGTGCAGATTCTGGAAGCTGCTGCTGCGGAAGAACCTGCCTCCTACTGTCCTGGCAGGCGTACATTATGCTGTTTTTGGTCTGGGAGACTCAGGCTATGTGAAGTACAATGTGAGTTGTGATGCGGCTCTTCCCTCTCCCTGCACTCACACCTGATATCAGGGGACCTGTACACAAATAAATAGACTGGCAGCCAGCTGCTCAAAGGCTCCTGCATGACTCTGTCTGTCTGCCTCACCTGCTGGCGCTTGCAGGTTGCTGCTAAGAAGCTTGACAGGAGGCTGGCAGCTCTTGGGGCAGTTCCACTGGTTGAGAGGGGGCTGGGAGACGACCAGGTGTGGGCAGCTGCCACAGGCTGCTACACTCTGTTGTGACCGATGACAAGTATGATATCCTCCGCAAGTCAGTGCACCATCAACATGTTCAGGCTGCTGCTGCTGCTGCTGTTGCTGCATAAGGAGGGAATGCAAGGGCAGTGGTCTTGGTCTTTTGTACTGTTTGACCACCCCTACCACGTACTGTTCTTACACTCCTACTACTTCTGGTTGATGTTCTTCGTGTCGCCGCACCCTCAAATCAGGCATGATCAAAGGTTTCTGACCACAGAGAGTTGTCTGTGGCATTATTGCAGCACCCGTCTGGGTATGAGGCGAGCCTGGACCCCTGGCTGCAGCAGCTGTGGATTGCGCTCAGGCTCAAGTGCCCGCTGCCACCAGGAGTACAACAGGTGAGGCAGAGCCCCGGCGTACCTGATGACCACAGGAGGCTGGCAGGTGCACGGGCACACCTGTTGCCTGGATTAACACGCAGCCCTTGTGCACACTTTCGCATATGACTCTTTCAGTAGAGGCCGGTGCTGGGCATACCTGCAGTCGTAACATTGAATTGGCTCTTGCATTGTGATTATCCTTGCAGCCTGCACTAGATGAAGCAGCTCTCCTGAAGCTGGGCACGCCCAAGTACACAATTACATACCTGCCAGCACCACAGCAGCAACACAACATCAACAGACAACAACATTATCAGCAGCAAGTAGCAGCAGCCGCAGACCCAGCTGCTGTTGCTCAGATACGTGAGCAGCTGCTTATTGAACAGGCAGTGGCAGCTGCAGCGGCATTCAGAGGAGTAGCAGCACAAGCCGCAGGCATGAGCAGCAGCAGTGCAAGCCCCACAGCCGTCACCAGTAGTGGCAGTGCTGCTGATGTCCCTGGGCCCCCTTATGGCCCCTGGCGCCCCTTCATGGCCCCCCTGGTGACAAACAGGCGTGTCACGGCTGAGCACCATTTCCAAGACACACGCCACATCGAGTTTGACCTGGCAGGCTCAGGGTTGCAATATGAACCTGGCGACCTCCTGTGCATATTCCCCAGGACACCAGCTGCTGATGTGGAGGTGAGGTGACCAACTGGGAGGAACAGAGCAGGGACCTTTATTGACAGTCAGTGCGTAGCAACCAGTGCTGGGGTGTGGCAGTCGCACAGATGATGTTGTGGCGTCTCCGCCGCTGAACTGCCAGCAGTGCTTGTTCAGTAGCAGTGTATGTGCCACAAGCTGTGCCAGGTTATCTGTGCACTTCCATCTAAACTTTCTGGACCTGCCCACCACAGCTGCTGTACAGCATCTTGGAAGGTTGCTGGCCTGATGGGTTGTGCTGCTGTAAGGGAGGTTGCGTGTTTTTGATGGCCAGCTTCTTGTGCTGCCAACCACCTGTACATCACAACGGGCTGCCCATGTCAATTCTTCCACACCTGCTCCAACCTCTGCTTCTGCAACCGCTGCTGTCACATCCAGGCTGCGTTGGCCCGATTGGGTCTTGATGGTGACTGCTGGGTCAGCATACAGGCTGCCTGTGATTCTCAACAGCAGCGGCAAGGGAGCAGCAAAGCCGTGTGCGAGACAACCATCAGGGCTGTTATGCAGGTAATCTTATTGTGATGCAGTTGGTATTCACAGAATGCCAATGGTTTGCTGTGGGTTTTACAAATGGGCAACATTCCTTTGGCTGGCTGGCTGGCTGGCTCTGCGTGGTGCTTTGAGATGGTATATAGCAGCAGAATCACAGCTTCCAGGTTTGGCTCAGTGTTGCAAGCATGACACTCACTTTGGAGCCTCCTGAGAGTCTGTGTGTTCTGGCGTCTGATTCCACAGGGTGTGTTGGATCTATCTGGCTCATCTCCTCGGAGGTACCTGTTCCAGATATTGAGTTACTTCACAGACAACAGTATGCACAAGGAGAGACTGCAGTACTTTGCAACAGCAGAGGGCAGGGATGATCTCTACAGGTGGGTGTTGAAACAACAGCACAACGCTAATGTTGACTCAGCAGGTTTGAAGCTGGCACTGTAATTACATTATGGTAGAACATCAGTCACTTGCTTCCAGCAACCTATCCCTGAGTTTGAAATTGTGACCTCAGTTTGTCAGGCCTATGATCCTTGTTGAGATATGCAGAACTCGGCAGCAGCGGTCAGCGATCTGTAGGCCTTGCTGCAGAAGCGCATGCTTCTCATAATGTGTGTTGCTCATCTTGCCCGCGTCATGTCTGTCATTGTGTGTTCACCTCCAGGTACAACCAGCGTGAGCGGCGCAGTCTGCTGGAGGTGCTGCAGGACTTCAAAACATCAGTGCCGCCCCTTGAGTGGCTGCTGGAGGCAGCACCCTTGCTTGGTCCCAGACAGTTCTCGCTGGCTTCAGCCCAGTCAGCTCATGGGGACAGGGCCGCCATCCTGATGGCTGTGGTGTCTTGGAACACACCCACAAGGCGACCCAGGCAGGGCCTACTGACCAGCTGGTTGGCAGGCCTACACCCTGGTGGACACACAGGCAATGCTGCAGGGCATTTTGTTACTAGCAGCCCAGGCACTGATGTCAGGGATGTTCAGGCTGTGCCTGTGAGTGTCCCGGTGTGGGTGGACAGAGGGGCTTTGAGGTTGCCACCAGCGCATAGCACACCGCTGTTGATGGTGGGCCCGGGCACAGGCGTAGCGCCCTTTAGGTCGTTCTGCTGGCACAGAGCAGCTGTAAAACTGCAGCAGCAGCAGCGGCATGAGGCAGAGGATGCAGATCCAGTGTCTGGGGATACTGTACTATTCTTTGGGTGCAGGAGCCCTGCTGCAGACTTCTACTACAAGCACGAGTGGTTGCAGCTGATGCAGCAGGGAGCACTGCATCACAGGCATGGCCTGATTGCAGCATTCTCAAGGCATGAGCCGCAGCCAGATCAGCAGCAGCTGATTGAAATGCTGCAGCAGGAGCCCACAAGCAGACAACCAGTATCCACACAAATGCCGTCGCAATCAGTCAACAACAAGGTGTATGTTACACATAAGCTGAGGCAGCATGGGGCTGATGTATGGCAGCTGCTGACTGAGCAGGGTGCGTGGGTGTTTGTGTCTGGGTCAGCCGAAAAGATGCCTGCTAATGTGGTGTCTGCCTTAGAGGAGGTGGCAATGGTGCATGGCGGTTTGACAGCAGAGGCATCTGCCAAGTACATACGCCAGCTTGAGCTCAGTGGCCGGTACCACGTGGAGGCCTGGTCTTGAGTAGGTCTTTGGGGACCTCAGTTGGCGCTTTCCCTCTGTGTCCTGTCTTTCATAAAGTACAGGTAATGATTATCGTGCAATGGTTGTTGAGTTGTGTTCACAATCGCAGTAATACTACTTGTGTCCGCTTCGCATCTCCCACTGCCAACTGTGCTCGGTACCATGCTGCACAAGGTGCACTGTCATATACTGCCTCTCTATAGTACAGTAGAGGCTTCGAGAGTAGTATCTTGCTGGCCATCGCAGCTGCCTCGAGCAGCAGTAATGGCAGCACCCGCGCCTGCAACTCAGCAAGATAAACTGCAGCTACATGTCAAGCGGCGAAAGGTGATAGTGCACAGTGGCGCTGGAGTCAGCACCAGCGTTGCTATACCCAAGCAAGCAGCTCGTGGCAAACAAACGCCACAGAAAGCAGTTGCAGCAGCTGCTGGTGCTGATGGGCCGTGGTTGATAGTAGGGCTGGGCAACCCTGGACCAAGATACGAAAAAACACGACACAATGTGAGCAACTGGCTTATTGCCATGCAGTGCCAGTTGTATGCCGGTGGTGCGAGCACGTGTGTCGTAAGAGGGCTGCCATCACAGCAGTGGCTGGTCGGCAATTGTCGTCAGCACGCAGTGACATGGGCTCAGATGACAGGACAGCGGCAGTACCGTGTCAAGGGAACAGGTGCTCCTGCAAAGCTGCTGGTTCAAATAGCAACTTGCGGTAAATGCCATTGTGTGCTGCTGAACCTTCCACAGATTGGTTTCATGGTGATAGACTCATTAGCTCGCTCCGCGGGCATAGACATGCGCAAGCTGGAGAAGTCTGCAGCAGTAGGGCGGGGTGAGCTTCATGGGCGCAAGATCATCCTGGCGAAGCCTGTTACCTTCATGAACAACTCGGGGGAGTCAGTAGCAGCATTGGCAAGGTTCTACAAGGTATGCTGCAGAATGCTGCGTGACAGCACCACTGGACATGCAACGGGCTTGAAAGCAACGCGATTCAGGCCAGCAGTCTGGTTAGAATGCTACTGTTGCGGCTGTTACAGTCATGATGCAGCCGTTTCCGCTGAGCAGCATTTGCTGTGATGTTCCTTTGGTGTCCAAGACACCAATTTCCCGGCACCCATTACTTTACGTTCCACCTACGTCAAAAACGCGGTATTGCTGTGCTGCACTGCAAACAGTGCATAGCAAGCAGTGCACCTGCAACAAATGCATCATCAAGCACTGAGCAGTGGTGCGTCAGAACTGCTCCTGCCCTCAATCATGCTTCTGGTTGAACCGGCATTATGGTCCTGCAGGTACCATCACAGCGTGTGCTGGTTATAGCAGACGACCTAGACCAGCCACAGGTTGGGTCTGTGAAGCTCAAGCAGCGGGGCGGACATGGGGGACACAACGGCTTGCGCAGTATCATACAGCACCTGGGTGGTAGCCAAGACTTTCCACGTTTGAAAATAGGTGAGTAGTAGTACTTAGTTGAGGTGGCCTCCAAGTACGTTTCCAAGGGCCTTGCAGCCGCAAAGGATAACCTTCCTGCCTTGCTGAGTGAGGTAGGGTGCTGCTCTGGCAGTCAGCTGCTGAACATTGATGTGGGAACTTCATGCAACTTCATGCATATTCAGGTAGCTGATCAGCCAGCCGACCTTGTTGCAATGCGCCGCCCACACTCCAGTTGATGCTCCGCATTTAAGATGCAGCTTGCGTTCGCCTTAGTCTTGGCCGACTGCCATCGGCAGTTGTCTTACTTTTGTGGTGGGCTGGAAGGCAATTTAACCTGTAGCGCCTCCAACATGTGCAACACGTGCTGGCCTGCCACATGCTGCGGCACATGTGAAAGAAGCTTAGCCGTGCAGCAGGTTGAAATGCTATGGCAAATGCACTGACATTGGTTGGGGGCGCCACATGTTGTGTAGCACACCCTTGCTGCTGTCACTCGATCATGCTGCAGGCATCGGGCGTCCAAATGGCCAGATGGACGTGGCATCATATGTGCTGCAGGAGTTCAAGCGGGCTGAGATGGAGGCAATTGATGGCGCTATAGCAGAGAGCTTAGCCGTCATAGACAGCTGCTTGGCTTTAGGTCTGGACAAGGCACTGTCAGGATCCCGCTTATGAGCTTGAGGACTTGGCTCCATCTTTGAAGGGATGCTCTGCATGCACATGGTTCAATTCATTCTCGCGTTGGGTGATCTCATGCACCCTGTAGAAGAAATTTAGCCATGCAGCAAGTTGAGATGCTATGGCAAATGCGCCGACATGCGTTGGGGGCGCCACCCTGGTATGATGCTTGTCCCTGCCTTGGCTGCCGTTGCTGCCCATCCAGCTGCCACCAATGTCCTGCACCATGTATGCATGCACCCTGTGCAGTGATGTCATGTGCCGTGTGCAATGATGCTGCTCTGCTGGGCCAGCATACTGGCATTCTTACATAATGCAGCAGCTAGCTTGATTATAGTACACATGGTTGTGCCCATCTAAAGCTTTCCTTGCGCCGTCTCGCTTCGTTCTGCTGACGTCTCTTGACTCGGTACACTCTTTCAGAGTGCTACGATAGCATCTATAAGCAAGGGCGCTTTCTCCACCATCATACTGCGTGCAAATGTGTCTGTTGTTTTGTGTCTATCAGATCGAATCTTCATCAAGCAATTGCGATGAATCTTTATCAAGCAAGTGCGATATATAGCGACGAGCCTTCGCATGTCATGATCAGCTCATTTGCCAGCTCATCCGATACTGCGCGGGCCCGATTTCTTGCACACACCTACTCCTATAAACAAAGAGTGCAGCGTTTCCAGGGTGTTCTCACCTCATACCGGTGAATCATAGCCGTAGAATGGCGCCAAATTGATGCCTAGATATTCGGCTCAAGCCATCAGGAATAGAATGGACAGCTACAGGCCTCTCTCATTGTCAACACACAAGGGATGTTCTTGGCAAGTCAAACGAGATAGACGCATCAGCTGTACTCGCGGGGTCCCAGCACGGACCTGCAAACGAGCTTGGCACTTGACCAACGCGCGCGTCACGCGCTCGAGGATTGAAAGCATGATGTGTATGCTTGAATGAGATATGTCGTGATACGCTGAGACACGGGACCTTGGGCAATCTGAAGAGATGTCACATGCTCGCGTGCGCGTTGGACTTGTTGGTACTGACGAGTGAGGTCATCGGCACTCAGGGTGACAACATCTGAGTCGTGTTACAAGCGTTTGCCTGTAGTTTCCTCTATATGTGTATGGTATCAACCTCGTACAATTGCAGTATATTGATTTCAACAATTTGTTACAGAAGACCACAAAGAGACTAACTGTTCTGAGCACCCGATCCAGCACTAGCAACACGCGATCTTTTCCATCTTTGTAAGCTGTTAACACAGGTGCGATCAGAGCGCTCACGAGCTCGGGCCGTCGCGGCACGGTCCCTCTGTTTGCCATCATGGTTGATTGTACGCTACGTAGCGTTGGACACCTAGATCTTCAGAAGTGACTTCCGCACTGCCAGTGCTGAAAGATTATTCTTTGCATAGCTTGTCAATGCCTGACAGGCTGCGGACGTGCGACTTGCAGGGTCCACAGCATGTTGCTGACTTGCTCCTCTCAGCCAGCTGGCAGCAGGCCCATATTGGCCCGCAATGGCAAGGCAGCTCGCCCCCTGCTGCGATCCCCCGTGATCCCAGCCCCTGGTCTGCGCACCAGCATTGTGGCCCGCACTGGCAGTGACCCTGGCGTGCCATATGCTGGATCTCGTTACACCACAAGCACAGGCGGCAGTGGTGGATCCAATGTTGGTGGATCCGGTGGCAGCAGCGGTGGCAGCGGTGGCAACTGGGGAGGTGAGCAGCAGGACTAATACCTGCGCTCATAGTGCTGAATGAACAAGTGAATGTTTAATTTACTCTTAGGCCAGTTATTTGACGGACTTACAGCCAGCATTATGCGATTAGTCTATGACCTGAATTAAACCCTAGCACACACACACACACAACATAATAATAATAATCAGTACTTTGCAGCCATAGCAATACTGCCATCGGCCCATCAACATCTATGGAGGCCAGAGGTTGTTCACCCATCTCTCACCTGGCACTATCGCTCGCCTCCTAGGACCTCATTACCTCTTGTATCCAGCTGACAGCAAACCATCTGGTACTTGCAGGCAGCAACTCCAGTGGTGCAGGCCGTGGTGGGCCCTGGTGGAACGACCCCACTTACTGGATTGGTATTCTGCTAGGCCTGGGTGTGGGGTCATACATCTACAACAGGTTCATTGTCAACAAGACAACAGACAAAGCCAGGGTGAGCATCAGTCTGCAGTCCTGCTTGATGGTCAAGCATACCCAGCGCCATTCAGTGATGTCAAAAGCATTGCCCAGTATGGGTGTTTGTGGTTAATAGCTGCAAAAGATACCTGTCACATGGTGATGCTTATAAACCTGGGTTTCAGCCAGGAATCAGCACAACCTGAGGCCTGTGATGCTACCTCACCTCACACACACCACCTCATTCTGCAAGACGCCATCAGCAGGGCTCTAGAGGATCCTATAGCCCTCGAAGTCTCTGTGCCTGCTTACACCTGCCTTTTGTGCTGTCTGCTGGGCAGGCTGAGGGCCACCTTGAATCAGCCAAGGACCATGCAGGCAAAGCTGCCAGTGAGCTGGCCAAGGCGACTAAGGCATCTGCATCTGATGTGAAAGGCAGGGCAGCAGCCACCGCAGAAGATGCCAAGGGCTCATCAAAGTCAGCAGCATCAAGTGCAAAGGTGTGACATATTTGAACAGTTTGCTCCCTAGCTCGGCTAGATTATCTAGTTAGAGTTGTCTGGTCAGCACACGGATGCAACATGGTCCATCTCTATCCTGCCTTCAGCGCCCAGCTAGTAGGGTGTCGTCACATGTTACTCTTTATACTGCAGGGTGCTGTAAAGCATGCAGTCCATGAGGCCGAAGAGGGGTTGGAGTCAGCTGCTCACAAGACATCGAGTGCGTTTGGCAGCCTCAAGCACAACACTGTTGACAAGGCTGCCGATGCGGCATCTGGAGCAGCACATGCAGTGGGCCACAGTGCCCACAAGGCCAAGGATGCACTGGTGGGCAAGGGTGAGTCTCCAGGGCACAAGGGGCTTGGCCACGTTGCCATCCTGCAAAACATTACGTTGGAGGGTTGGTACAGAATGACAGCAGGGTTGGTACAGAATGACAGCATCAGGCAGCCTTACATATTCCCTGATCAGGTGCCTTTGCTCAAGGCTGCAGTGATTGGTCTGCACAGACTTGTGCCCTGCTGCTGAAATGCTCATTGATCTTTACGCAATGGTTTGCTGTTTTGTGCTGTGTGTTTTCAGCTGAGGATGCCCGTGAGGCAGCAGCTGAGGCTGGCAGCGACCTGAAGCATGGGGCCAGGAAGGCCAGCATCAAGACAAACACTGCAGCAGAGGAGGGCAAGGAGAAGAGCAAGGGCTGGTTCAGCAGGCTCTTCAGGAGAGGCAAGGTAAGGGCACTCGCATTGCACACTCCAGTGCATGGTGCTTGGTAGCAGGGTGCACATTGTGTGATGGGGCTCAAGTTGCATCACCCTCTCTTACCCAGCGGTGTAATCAGCCTTGTTAAAATATTCTGAAAGGACTTCTCAATATTGACCGTGTTGATCCTATATTGTTTTTGAGCAGTCTTGGTGTGACAATTCCTGTGCAGGCAACCAAGGAGGAGGCCAGTCACAAAGCCAAGGTGGCTAAAAACGATGCTGCCGGTGCTGCTGACTCTGCCAAGCATGAAGCCCGCGGTTTTGGTGCCAAGCTGTGGGGCAAGTCGCAGGTGAGCCCCGTTGCTCGCAGGGAAGCAGTCACCCCGTAGGTACTGCATCAAAAACTGTAAGAAAGTGGCCTCTGCAGCAATGAATCACACTTGATAACCTGTTCGCTGTTCTAGCATGCATTCTCAAGTAGAACAGCCACATATGTATTAACAGCATTTTGCCTGTGGCCATTGGCCGTACAGGAGACTGCTGAGGACGTCTCACATGGTGCGCACAAAGCTGGTCAGCGTGCCGGTCACGCACTAGACAATGCTGGCCGCCAGGTGTCAGGAGCAGCATCAGCTGTGGGCCACGGCATTAGCGATGCAGCAGGGAAGGTGAGCAGCCAGACACAATGAGCAGCAGATCACTGGAGCGGGGACCAATAGCACATGCAGCATGCTGTTGCAGTAATCCAATTGAAACCTGCAATAGTAAAGCATTTGCACTGCTTGCTACCAAAGGTCAATGTGATGCAGCTGCTGTGATAGCTGCTTTGTGTGATGTGAAGATTGAGAATTGTTACAATGTGCCATGTTGCTGCCTGGTGTGCAGGTTGGGTCAGCAGTGCGTCATGCTGGTGACAAGGTGGAGGATGAAGCAGAGAAGAACAAGGCTGGCCTTTACACTGCTGCTGGCATCATAGCATCAACTGCTCTGCTGACCGGTGTGTACTATGCCACACCAAAGGAGACCAAGGACCGCATCAAGAATAAAATGAGGAAGACAGGAGATGAGTGAGTATTGGTTACTTTTCCTCTCGGGCTATGGGCATGAGGCTGGTACACCTTGGTTGGCCATGCGTGTGGCGGCGTTGAGAAGATGCCATCAACACTAAAGCATCAGTATGGACATATCACAGCAATAACAGTGTAAGATCAGATTGTAAGCAGAAGTGAGAACAATATCACACAAACGTGACAGTGTATGAAGTGTTCCTTGTGGCTTTGGAGGCAGTGTCTTGAAACTGTAACCTGTTGCCCTATTGCTGCAATGTAGTGTAAAAAAGACCACTGACAAGGCTGCCAAGGCCACCCAGGAAGCAGCATCCAACTTGGCAGACAATGTTAAGTCGACAGTGAGGTCAGGTGAGAAGCCGTTGTCATTGACCGCGAAAACAGTCTGTATCTGCGTTGTTTAACAGTACAAGGAGCACATATACACACAAGTAAGTCGCAAGTAGCCTGCTTGCTGAGCTAAGCATGTGGGAAACCAAGAAGTGCGACATAGGCTGTCAAGGTGATCCAGCCATGTAACGTGCTGCATGCATTTCATTCAGACATCCACCCTAGGTGCTGCCTGTTGTTGTTCACTGATGCTGTCAACAGTTGCTGACCGTGGCTCACATGCTAGTGATGCTGCACGTCAAAATGTTCAGAGTGCCGCTGACACCACCCGCTCAAAGGCAAAAGAGACAGGACAGGCAGCAAAGGGCAGGTGAGATAGTGATGAATATTGTGCTGATGCCTGACGACTTAATGGATTTGGCAGTATTGATGACAGTGCACTTGCTTGTATAATTATTGCCTGAAGAGTGTACAATGCCACACCAAGTTGATGGCAGAGGGTAATCACCTGCTCGCACACTCTTGTGTTACTGGGTTGCAATGGCACCCAACTAGTTTCTGATCCCATCAGGCTGACTCAGCTGACGTAGTACGTCCAATGCCAGTGATTCCTGTGACTACTGCAATACAGTAAGTTGGTTGTGATAAACAATAATCATCACCCCCTCAGCTGACAGATGATGCTGTGCGCTGTTTCTGCAGAGGTGTTGAGCTAGGTGATGACTTACAGCGTGGCATTGACCGTGCTGCTGATCAAACCAAGCGCGGTGTTGACAAGACAGCAGGAGGTGCCAAGGGAGCTGTGGAGACAGCCAAGAGGGGGGTGGAGCAGGAATCACGTTAGAGAACACACACACCAGTTGTATGGCCAAATCGGCAGGAGAAGAACTAAGTTGACATCTTTGTTGCAATTCTGGAACAACGTTTCACCATCTTCAGCAGTCCCTAAGTATTGCCAGTGTATGGATACACCATCTTTTTTCACGCTTGTAGCACCTGCAGGCCCTAGTAATGGCTGGCTTTCAATCGTGTGGACTGCACACCCTCGGCGAGTTGGTGATAATGGCTTTGTAATTGCGTCACACAGTCGCTTGACGGTCAAGTTGGCAGCAGCAGTGCAGCAGCAAACGTCTGATGTACTGCATTGCACGCTGTGGTATAAGAGTGTGGTTTCGTGACGTTTGCTAGTCTGGCCCAGAAAATGGCACTTTGAGTGTGCGGCAAAACAATAGTGGTGCCAATTATGCCTGTTATTCCAATGTAGCCATGGTCTCTATGCCAAGTATTCCCAGGCCACATGGTTCGTCGGACTTGGCCACAGAATTATCATGTGTACAGCCTTGTTATCAACTATTTCTCAGTATCATTGCTGCCCTCATTGCTGTTCTCATTGCTGCCAGGTGACATGCACCTATTATCTGCACGCATAAGTCGAGTTCTGCTGACGTGCATGCATTCTGTCAAGCAGTGACATGACAGCATGGTTGAAATTGGTTAATACTACATGTTGTGTCAACAACAGCAATGTAACAATATTGCGAGAAGGGTAGTGGCCATGGTCATATTCTAGAATATGTCCAGATCTGGACCAAACTCTGTATTATAGTTGCAGTGTAGTACCATTAGCAGTACTGCGGACAGGCCGTGACCCTTACCACAGGTGTAAGTAATGGTAATGCTGGAGTGAAACCGCGAAAGTGCACTATCATTCAGCAAGTTACCCTTTCCGGCCGCAAGACCCTTGGGAGAAGAACTTGGTGGCTCAGCCACACTGGCACACCAAGATATCATTCATCACATGAGATGGATATGTTACACCATAGCCTGCGTGAAGTAACAGCGACACAGGTGTGACATGTTATAATTATGTCAGATACAATGGCAACTGCGCTGACATGCGTGGATCACCCGAGCGTGCACATCTACCATAGCATTTCAACTTGCTGCATGGCTCAACTTCTTTTACATAATGTGTGTGGATGTTGAAGGGATCCGCTTGAAATCAAATCGGCCGCTAGCGCTGTGGAGCAAATTGCAGATATAGCAGCGTTTGCAGCTGCAGATACACAGGCTTTACGTCACTCCGAATAATTAAGCGAGCTGCTTCATGAAGGACTGCGTCCCGCCGTGCACATGTGCACTGTACGTATAGTATGCAGCGCTGTACACATGTGTAGCTACGCCGATAGGCGTGCACCCTTTTAGCCCACCCCATTTCACGTGTCACCTACATACAAAGAATGCTGCAAGGTACGAAATTGGGCGGCAATGAACTGCCAACGCCACTTCATCAATCGCTGCCGGTTGCTTACCGGTAGTGTGCACATTTATGCACAATATTGAGTGACCGGCAACTTGCTGAGTCACGTGACTCGAGTTACCGCAGCCGCTGAGCTTCCGGTCATGCATTGCAGGGCCAGGCCTGGAGTCAGTGACTCGCATATTAGCCTACAGGCGAGAGTTGCTCTGAGCAACATCAAGTGATGTACATGTAAGCCACTGGCCCTCAGAGGCACAGAAATTACACATCGTCTTTAGCGCTGCCCCACCACCACAAGGCGGATTGTCCTTTAGACTGCATGCCATGAAAGGCATATAGGACAACTACAACGTTGACAGCAAACAAGACCCCAAGAGAGACAATCAACCCGGCCAACGATGATGACGACCAGCATGCAACACAATGCTGAAGCAAAAACACCATGCAGGAATAAAACATCAGGTGCCGGGTGCGGAACTTCATCATTTGACGGAAAAGTATGCAACCACACCAGTAGACCACAGCTCAGCCTGGAGGCTGCCCCACATGCAAACACGACTTTACGCCTTCCCACTATGATGCAGATGCAACTCCTAGGCAGCAATGCATGTATGGCAGGGCATACCAATCATAGATACAGAAAAAAAGGTCGCACCTGTGCTCTTGCTGTGCAATATATATAGCCTCACCACCAACCCAGCACGCAATTGTTTCAACTGCCTTTCAATCCTCATGAACCACATCGTGTCCTTGTCAGGACCACAACACAATCAGTGCAACCCCTCACCACAAGGCAGCCACTTTGGCTGCATCCAGAGACAGGCACCAGTTGAGTCCCAAGATCTGACACAGACCTGGCAATGCAGGCTTTGCCCAGTTGCTGTGAGAATGAAAGTCACACAGTGGCTAACTAAACACTCATATGCATACAATGATGATGTAGATCATCCTTCAGTTGCATTAGCATTGGTTCTTGCAGGTTGTCATCAACATTCAGAACACAGCACAAAGAATTCAGCAAGCAAGCCCACAAGATATAGACCCTGTTGGCACTGGGCACAGCAGTGCCAATGCAGGCCCTTTGGTGGCTGTGCTGGCTCTCATGACCTTGCTGCTAGCTGCAACTATCGCCTGCTCAAATACCACCATGCCAAGCGCTATTTACAGGCCTTTGGCACAATACCACTCAGAATACAGGAGCAGAGGCCTGCAATACTCTGCATTGACACTCCTGCATGCAAGTCGCAGCCTCACCTTGGTGCACACATGCAACCGCCAGGAGATTCAGCAACACAGTGTGTCCCTCTATCATGCAGTCCTGCACTGCAACAGCAAGTCGTTACTGCAGCCATTCGCCCAACTGAGAGCACACACCGCTTGCAGCCCTCCCACACCCCTGTCAGATTCCCCATGAGATCAACACACAATGCTGCACTCCCTCCCCCTCCCCCCTCACACAATGCTCTCCTGCATTCACCAACAACCAACACACGAGTGTGGTACTTTGCTACACCTACACCCACAAGCAATATCCTTCACCCAACCTTAAAGCCCACTACACTCAAAATGGTATACACTACCCCAGCAACAGTCCATGCAGGTACGACCTGTTGTGAGTCCTCTGGCCAGCAGTGTCAAGCCGACTGAGCTGTCACCCTAGCTGGCACACAATGAAAGGATGCACCAAGAACCAGCAGGCAAGGCCCCAGCTGCTGGCAGAAGTTGGTTCTGCCGCTGGCCAGGTGCACAACACCAAAAGAAGCAGCAAGTCTGCAAGGAGGCAGTGCCACCTTGCAGCAGGGCACCAGCTCTAGGCCCTCAATCCCGCAGCAGGCAGCTCAGGCAGTCTTGGGGAAAGCCAGACGTGCCTTCTGCTTCTCAGTTGGCAGTTTAACGTTGGTGGCTAGTCCAAATGTCTGCAGCGTCTTGATGATCATCCACGTGATGTCAACCTGCCACCACTCCAGGCCATGGCGCGCGCTGAACTCAAATGCATGGTGGTTATTGTGCCAGCCCTCACCCCATGCCAGGATACCAACCCACCTGTCAAGCAGCAGATGCAGATGAGATAGTTCCTTCACCAGGTGCGGACCTTGCACATGTGTGCAGTCGCTGATGCTCAGGGTGCGGTGCATCCTGCTTGAATCAAGTGCCTAAGCAGCAACGCCACTCGGCTGCACTGTACATAACTTGCAACAATTTGAGGCCTGCTGGTGTGCAAAGTCCCTACATGCTGGTAACAGCTGCAGCCAACACTCACCAGTTGTTCCTGCTGAGGTCTCCTGTGTTGTAGGTCTGTGTTCCCCAGCAGTGGCTGGCGCTGTTGACAAACCACGTAATGTGGTACACCCACACCATGCGCAGTGCACCACCCCATACCAATGCACCCAGACCGCCAAATGCATACAGCGCTGCAAGCTGTGCCACCACATGCCATGGGTAAGTGTCCCTGATCCACCTGTACCAGGCCTGGCTCTCCATGTCCTTGGCATTGTTCCTGTCATACACGCGCTCCAGCGTGCTCTGTCAAGGGCGGAAAATTGGCAACAGTAGCAGGAGCACACGTCAGCACCACCACTGCTGCTAGACTGCAGTCAATAATCTCCTGGGCCCCTCTGCTGCTGAATGCTTGCACACGAACTATAAGACTTCACAACTTGGGTCCTTTGATTGGCACCAGTCAGCGTACAAACGGGTGCAGACATCCAGGCCTGATGCAACACAATGTCATTTCATGTACTGTTGTCTGTCTGTCGCCCACACCCGCATGCCTCCGTGCAGATCCTCTCACCTTGTTGTCCAGCAGCCATCCCATGTGACTCCACCAGAAGCCCTCATAGGGAGAGTGGGGGTCCAGGGGCGTATCTGGGAGAAGTACAGCAAACAGCAGAGCAGAGCAGAGCAGAGCAGAGCACACCTTGTGACTGAGAGGATATCAAATGTTGTACCCGGTAGCATGAAATCCACACTCATGCACTTGCAACTTGCCTGTCGTAAGCAAACGTCTGCAGGCTGACTAACACAATCTAATGTGCTATACAAGCCAAGGCAGCATGCTTTTATAGCGCAGGCAGCCGGCAAGCCATCACTTACCGCAGTGCAGGTGGTGGTAGCGGTGAGCTGACACCCATTCAATAGGGTCCCCCTCCACTGCCAGCACACCACAATATGACAGAGCATATTCCAGCCACTTGGGAGTCTGGAAGCTCTTGTGTGCCAGCTGCCTGTGGAAACTGAGTGTGATTCCCAGGCAGCCAGTTACAAAGTACATGCCCAGGAACAGGGCAAAGTTGCTCCAGGAGAATGTGAAAGGAGCCAGCAGGGCCAGTCCATGCACAAATGTCATCCATCCAATATAAGCCTTGTCTTTTTCATTATACGCTCGGTTCATGAACAGAGGCTTCTTCGGCAAACCATACACATCTGAAAGCACGACCTTCTTGGCTCCTGGCTCGTTTGCTTGTGCCTCCTTGTTGGGCTTTGGAACAACTGACTTGAGTGGGAGTGGGCTCTGCTGGAACAGCTGCTCGTACTGCTGGTTGTATGATAGTGAGCTGAACTCAACGGGAGGCTCTTCTGTGACTGTTGGATGCACGGCCACCTCCGCCACCCTGCATTATGCAAGCACGTACCCTTTGTCAACCAGCTGGCTTGCGTGAGGCGCATGACCCTTGATGGAGCATCTTGACCCGCGCGTTGCTGAGACGTTGAATTCACCTTGCTACAGTGTTTCTCAGTGGTGCTGGCTGCCTGAATGCTGCCCGGCAGCCAGTGCGAGGTTGCAACGCATACAAGGTAGCCCCTGGAGCGGGCATGCAGGCTGATGCATGACATGTGGCCGAGTTCATGGCCTGCCTAGTCCTTAATGCAAACGCCATGACGAAAAGAAGAGCTGTGATTGAGGAAAGCGGCTTGTGTGGTGGGGACTGGGATCAAGTGAGGAGGCTGAGATGGATTCCGGGCTGCAGATGCTCTAATGGACGGCCTGAGAGCTCTGTATCCCAGTATGACAGCGCGCAGGACTGCCTATAGTGGTCACGTCTGCAGATTTGCACTGCCTGTTGCGTCTCTTGGGGTACCAACGTGAGTGACGCGAATGACAACAAATGGGAGGGCGTTGTACGATTAAGCAACTGCGTGTAGCATATAGAGCGTCCATGGATGGCGCAGACCTGCTGTCGTTCATGCTGACGAAGTTCAACTCACACAGTACACGCATTCATCAGCCCCACGATGCATCAGACACTCCCAGCTGTGCTAAGGTTGAAATCAACGCGTAAGAAGTGACATGATCTGTTGCTTTTCTGCACGTTGCGAGCAATGCATTTGGGAACGTGTCACAGCCATCCAGCGTTAGCAAGCTGAGCAATCGCTGTGTGCGGCACATGCACTGGAGCTTGCAACTATACTTCTACGGCCGGCCACAAGACATTATACATGCGCCTTAATGAGGCCCTGATGCTCCTTCAGCTGGGTGCTGCCTTCCGTTAGTCTGGTCAGCTGCTGCTACTGTTGCTGTCTGGCTGCCCTCAACTTCATTGCTCCACGGCATCAGTCTCTTGAACAAATGAGTGTCATGAAAGACTGCTGGGTCGACGTAGAATACTCGGCCATCAGCCTGCAGCAAGAAATGCACACAGACAATGCCTCAGACAGCATGATTAGCAACGTTGCCTACCTGCTCTTCCTCATAAGACCTCAAAGCTTCCTCAAACAGAGACATTAGGTTTCATAATGCTGAGTGGCCAAGTGGTATTGTGCTTAATGCACTCACAAACATGCGGATTATGCCAGTGGGTGACCAGGATTGCCTGCAAACAGTACACGACAACCTTGGTCCTTCACCAGTTGTTCTATTGACCAGGTCCCACCATGCGAGCTCAACATGCACTACAAAACTATAAACTTTTGGACGCCGTCCCTGGAGCCTTGGCTGAGGCACGGTCTGATGAAGGCCGCTGACTTGTGTAGCACAATGCATTCTCCAGTGAGCTGCAGCACCATATGGAGTCAACTAGGGAACCGGCAATAAACTCCACTGGAACCTCTGATGCACAGTGTGCTGGTTAGGCGCCCTCAAGTCAGTAGCTGGTGTGTCCACTGCCATGCCACAGGGAGGACGGATTGCAGCTCCTCAAAGACCTTTCAGGAACACGCCAAAGCCGCTGCTCATCTGCTTGCTAAGGGGTGATTGTTGGTATGTCCCGAGTCAGTCTGCACTGCCACCATACCTTAAAGTTGGCCATGGGGTGTATTCCAGTGAATTCCGTAACACTGTCAATTGGAAACTGCCTCCACTTCACACCTCCTAGCAGACTCATTGTCTGTGCCTTGACTGCTTGCTGCTGCTTGCTGTACCACAGCTGATGAACGTAGGGCTTTGTAAACCAGTGCAGCCCGCCTGTGGTAATGACTGCAAAAGCGATGACGGATGTGGTCGCAGCAACCCGGGCAATCGGTGATGCTGTGCTGTACTGAATGATCAAGGGGGCTGCTGCAAAGGATGCGAATGTGTTCAGCAGACTGGCATACTGCGCAGGCGGCAGATTTTCATATGTAAGCAAAGAGCATTGAGGAAATTGGGACAAAGGTGGTGGGGCCACAATGCTGCTGGACACCCATCATCATGAGGACCTTGCCCTGTTTGGGTAGGCTGCAACTCTGCATACGAAGCTGCTGTGCAACATTTACGAGGCACTGCTGCGGTGTTGGCTGCTGAGCGACGCAGGCCCCTGATCATAATGGCTAAACCAGGTTTACATGTGACACCGCGCAATTTCTATAAGCAGGTGCATATCCACTGTTGTTCACCTTGAGGCGTCTGTGGGGCCGGGAGAAGAACCCTTCATAGACCAGTTCAAAGCCATCAGCATCCACCTCACCCAGCCTGCTGGTCAGGGGCTTGCTGCTGCTTTTGCTGCCAGCAGCTGAATTGCCTACGCTGCCGTTCAGTTGGGTGTCATCAGATTTTGACTGCTGTGGCTGCAGGACCCTTCCAGCACTGAAGATGGTTCTGCTGCATCCCAGACATTGCCAACAGTTTGCCGCTGCAGAAAGCCATATAATGCCAATGGTGAGTCAATGAGCAGGCGTCGGTTGACGCAAAGTTTGTCGTACGACAATCTCATACCTGCACCAACCGCAGGGCTATGACTCCTTGCATACAGGCCTGCAGCCAGGGCCATGCCACCTTGCTGGCAGGTCCAGGCACCTGCCACTACTTGCGCTACTCGTGATTTTCCGGGATGTACACCAATCGATCTGATTCACCTCTTGCTAGCAACTGGGCAAGCTGTGCCACCCAGGGTGTAGGGGTCGAAGCTGACAGGAGTTGGGACATCTGTTGCTTTGGCCAATGCAAGAGTCGCAAGCCACGCCCTGCATGAGCATGCATGAGCAAGTCACCAGTATGCTACTGACCTGTGACTGCTGACCGCCCAAGTCACGGCTAAGGGTTGCCTGTCACCATACGTGCTGCACGTGTGTAGAAGGACAGTACTCTGCCGCAAGATAGTCCTGGAGTGGTATTGATAGCAAAAAATAGCACTGGTTCGCGTTCTACACGACATGCTGATTATCGTCTGGCAGGGCACATTACAAATGCGCTGAACAGCATCGCGCATGAGCCTGTGCCGACAGCAATGGTATCCTGTAGATTAGTGAAGCGTTCTGGTGAGCATCGGCTGCCGAAACAAGCCAAGTGCTGCCAACCAAGCAACTGACCTGCACTATTATGGCGCAGTACGAACGGACGTAGGCCAGCAACCCAGATGTCAAAAGCCAATTCTATGCGTTGCCAAGAGCACATCAAAATTCCGGCAGCCCGAGGGAAGCAAACTTGCCTGCAGATGCAAGGTGTCAAAAGACAGGGACCAGGTGCCAGTAGTTGATGATGCAGATGTAGTCGTGCTCCCTCCACCCCCCACAGGCTCACAGTATGCTTGGAGACACAGCTGGCGAGGCTTCTCATTTAGCAGTGGCGGTGGTAATGGCGGCAAAAGTGAGAGTGACTGAGGCCACTCACCACACAAGAACCTTCGCAGCAGCTGGTGACATATGCAGCAATATGTTACAATTATCCCACGGGAAAGCAAGATGTTCCTGGAAGCGCCCAAGTACAGCAGCTGGACGACACATGCCGATTGCAGACCGCTCCAGTGCGGCGCTTGCCTTGCCAGCATGATATACACAGATTTATAAATCTTACTGGGCTGTGTGTTACATGAATGGCGCATGCAGGTGGCAGGTCACAAGGCCGTACACGGGACTGGGGCAGTGGACCACGCAGCAGCTTGCTTTTTGTAATCATGTACAGAATACGCATGCTGCTGCTGTACGGCGTCTGGGTGACAGTTCTCTATGGTGCCCTGCACGCCCTCACAGACCTGGTGAAAGGCCTAGCCAGGTGTACAGCTGGCATGGCAGTACATGCAGCGAAGTGGGCAAACGGTCTGGCTAGCAGCAGCACCACCAGCAGCCGCAGCGACAGCAGGGACACCAGCTTGGGTGACCCGAGTGCGGCTGAGGCTGTACCAGCAGGCGGTGCAGCAGGTGGTGCAGCAGTAGCATGTGTCGCTGTTGCTGGAGGTGAAGCGGAGGATGCCGCTTCAGGGGGTGCTGCTGTAGCAGAAGGTAGATTTAGGGACATCACCACAGCAGAATATCGTGGCGACACATCAGCCACTGCAGCAGACCTTGTGAGCTCTGTTGCACCTGCAATAGCAGAGCAGGAGGAGAGTTTTGCAGCCAGGTTTGCACGTGCACAAGACCGCCCTAGTGCCAAGCCTTTCACTGGCCTGATGTCTGTCTTTGTACCTGTGTACCTGATGTTGATGGGGTCAATATTGTTCTTTGCAAGCATGTGATGGTGCACCATCCACCGATGCTTGTAACTGTGCCACAGCGGCATCAGGCTAGGAGATTTTTGCAGCTGCTGGGGTGGACTGTTGGACGCCCTTTGGCACCCTTTGACTGTTGATCTGATCTAATCTCCTGGCTGTACTGCCTCTGTTGCACTAGTTGGCCTATCCTACCTGTCCCTTTCTTCAACACAGCAGCAGACTCTGTGCATGGGTAGAGTTCTTTCGTGGGCTTTTGTATTCAGCAGACTTAGGTGTTGTTCATGTGTGCCCTGTTCAGTGGCTTCATTCTGTGAGCATGGCGAGCATCCCTGTGCTGTAGCTGCTGTAGTGTACATGCATGTAAAAGAGATAGAGCCATGTGGAACTGCTCAAAATTGCTGTCATATGGCACTTCAAATTGACACGCATCTCTTCAAGCGTCCTTAAAGACGCCAAGCAGGTGTTGCTGTAGTGCAACTTGCATGCACCATACGGGTCTTTCAGTAGTCCAATGCATTGGACAGGTGGTCACTAAGCTTGAATGATCTTGGCAGAGAGTGTATGTCCAGCTGGTTACACCAGCATCATATTTTGCTGCTGTCCCTCTTCGTCAGAGCTGCATTATGGCATGGTCCTGTCAGCGTGATCGTAAGCACTACCAGGCTCTTGGCAGAAGTTTTATCATCAATGAAGCAGCGTCCACAGTATTGCAGCGCTCTCTGCAGGCTGCTTGCGGTCTGACCACACTGCATTCCATGCGCTTCTCGGAGCATGCATCCATGTGGACATCAAATCCAGATGTGGCGGTTGGCTGAGCCACCATGCTTCATTATTCCCAAGGGCCTTGCGGCCGCAAAGGGTAACCCTTCCCTCCTTCCTATGAACACCATGTCATTGAACCAAGGGGTATATATAGCCCTCCCTGGGCAGACTGGAAGCGCTCAAGCAAACTCAAGTGAGGTCCAACCTCATAAAGTTCATTGTGAATATTCCTCCGGTCTGAAAATACCTTACATGTGGCACACGTCATGGCACTGCCAAACTGCAGTGCATTCCGACTAAGCACTGGTGGCACCACCCCCTGTGAGCCTCACTGAGCCCCCGCCGCTTTGTGCCTTGAAGGCAAACCCCTCTCATCAGGCTAACGTACGTACCATTCGTACAGACAGCATGCTTCACAGTGTTACCAGAGAGTAGATAACATCAGTGTTGAAATACAGTATACCCTCAAGCATGGCACATGCACAAGCACACGTTTGCCAGGCCCTGGCACCGGGTGTCTTGTGGGGCCTGGGGGCATTCAGGTGGGTTAAGCCGCCGCAGGACCCTTGTCTGCGGAACATCTGTTCCTTGGTGCTACCAGTGCTTCTGCTGCCACCTAAGGTGCTCACAACAAATGCCAATTGGGTTCTACAACACAGGAGTTTTCCCTTTAGTAGCAAGGATATGCCCAGAGACTGCAATTGCATCTTGTGATGGCCTCATACAAACAGCATTTCAGCTGCAAACCTGGCCTACGTTATTGCAAGCACCACAATAACCAGCACAGGGAGCCAAGGCAGCCTGCATCAGATGGAGCAGGATGCCAAGCTCGCACAGAGTGCTGGGCTGCAGAATACCCTATCAACAACCCCCTCAACTGTTTGATGCCTCAGTCATTAATGCCTCAGTCATTGATGCTCCCCTTGTGGACAGTGCACCTACCTGATCAAACAAAGTTTGGTTGGCCAATGCTGGCCCTGAGTCTGTTCCACATTTTTCCTCGGGGGTCAACCTTGCGTGCAGCCTGAATGATGACCGGTATGGGGAGGTACACATAGTGCGTGTTGACCAGGCCTACGGTAATGCCTGTGTATCCAGCAAACGCCGCATGCACTGCATTGTGAGCCAGGATCTTGCAATATATGCGGTCATTGCTGGTGGTTGGGATGGACCTGTGCCAGCAGCAGAAGGGATGGCAGTAGCAATGACATGTTGAGACTCGTGATCAGCTAAGGCAGTTGCTGGCAAGAAGGCTGGCTTCAAACATTTGTTCAAATGATGATGAGTATTCGGCGCATGGGTTGCCGTAAAGGCAAGACCTATGACGTCATAGACGATTGAAATTGCAACTTCATCATCAAATCGGCTGCTACCACCACTACTACTATTATCATGACAACAAACAGAGAAGGGCACTGTTGCCTGTGACGATGTTGCTGATGTGCACCTTATGATGTATGACGGATCAATGTACTTGATGTCTGCATCCTTAAAACACTTCTTAAGTTCTGCTTTGAGGAATGTGCCAATGTCTTTGAGGATGGGATTTCCACTGGCATCTGTGCCATGACTGCTGATGGCGTCATCCTCCAACAGGTCCTGCAGCAGCAAACAGCAAACGCCGGGGTGTGATGGTGTTGTACCTGGCAAGCTGGCTGACAGCTGCTGGAGTGCTGGTACTGCATCTGCCTCTTGTACATCTGCGCATACCCGTAATATTGGATTACAGGCAGGCTCTCGCAGCGATATGCGGAACCGACATGCAGGCATCCCAAGGTGCTGGTAAGCCTGCTTCACGCACACAAGTCCGCGTATGGACACCAAGACAACAACAGCGTGGTCTCACCTGGCCTGCTCCTTCAGCAACACAAACTACACAATGCCCCTTGGTGGCAATGACCCCCTCTAGGTATTTGAACAGCCCCTGGTCGCCCTTCAACGTGAATAGAACCTCAGGAATCAACACAGCATCAACAACACCTGCAACATGGGGCAGCAGAACAGGCTCAGCAGGTATGAATTACTAGTAGCTTAATCAAAAAAGTGCTGTGCACTGTGCAAGAAATGTTGGAATGCTGAACGCCGTTAACCTTTTCTACAGGAGGTACAACTCTGCGAACCATTAGTCAACATGTGCTGCACCTACCTGAGGCCATTGATGCTTGCATAGCAATGAAGCCTGACTGTCGGCCCATGAGCTTCACCAGGCCAATGCCGTTGCGTGCACTGCTTGCCTCAACCTGGAACATAGCAGTCGCAGATGTGTTCACATGTTAGCAAGCTGCAGCTGCAAGCAGGTGAAAAAGCTGCAGCTGCAAGCAGGTGTGGTGACTACCTCCCTGCTGGTGAGTGGGTGACTGCTGCAAGGTGCACAGCACTTGCCCAGTCACTGGCTGAACTGCAGGCAGGAGACCTGCACCTGCACCCGGAGGCGGAGCAGCAGTGGTCCTACCTTGGCTGCCAGCAGAGCGCGTTGTGCCTCTTCCACTGCTGTGTCAAAACCAAAGCACTTGTCAATGAGCAGTATGTCATTGTCAATGCTCTTTGGCACGCCAATGACATTACACAGCACATCTGACTCCTCACACTTCTGCTGTATGGCATTGGCCCCGGCATTGCCGCCGTTGCCGCCAACCACAAACAACATGTCCACCCCCCACATGTCCAGGCGTTTCACAATCTCCCTGGGCAGGCACACAGCACAGGCAGCAGCGTTGGGTCCTCACAGGCTGGTAGGTGGCGGTGATGGGCATCCACATGTGATACTCATCAGCGCAGGAGCACACAGCATGCAGCACTGGACTCCCATGACTAGCAGCATGATGGTGTTCAGCCCTTGATGTGTGGGTTTGCAACCAGAGGAAGCGCTGCGCTGGCAATGCGGGAAAGCAGAGAGTCGCGGAACAACAGAGCAGCTGCACGTAAACTCTCAGAGCAAAGCGCCGGCCCAGGCAGAAAAAGATAGGACATCAATGCCACCCAACCAAATACGTAGACCATGCAAGCCTGTATGCAGTGCACTGGCAGCTGCAGTCTGCATCGCCCTGCTTGAAGCCTGGGCTGTTACTCACTTGATGCTGGCACCTCCTCTGCTAGTTCCCAGTATTGTTCCACCCTGCAGCTGAATGCCGTCCACACTGCGCTTTGTGAGGACTACTGGCTTGTGCTCCTTGTCATAGAACCCCTTGAAGCCGTAGCGGATGCCCAGAACATTGCCCTCAGGAACACCATAATCAGTCAGCTTGTTGACAAGGCCCTGCAAGCAGGAGGCAGCAGGATCACAACAGCAGAGTTGTCAGGTGTGCAGAGTCTACTTACTGGTACGAGCACAAAAAAGTATCTGCTTACCAACCTGGCCTACTTGTGGTGCCTGCCATGGCCCCATGTCCACCCATGAGGCCATGGGCACCTACCTTATCAGGAGTTGACAGCTGCTTCTCCTGCCACATGTCACCTTGAGCTGTTAGCACTACATTCCGCGCGCGTGTAACTACCAACTAGCCATCAAAGGTGTTGTTAAACCCTAAAGTACTCACCGCGACAACATCATTGAGCCCCGGGCACAGCCCTCCACATGTGACAATTGCTGCTGTTGTGTTTCGCGGGTCGTGGTAGATTACCTCTCGTGCTCCCGCCCTGATGGCCCAAGGGGGGAGTGGCGTGGACAGCTGCTCCAGGCTGGCCTCCATCCAGTTAATGTGATGACCATTACCATTGCCCTCTTCAACTTCAGCAGCAGCAAAGAACTGGGCAGCACCTGTGCAATGTATGATGTTGCAAATGACAATGCATCAGGTTTTGTGCACTACCAAAGGTCCCTGTACTGCAAGTTGCACAGCATTCTTTGCCCTGCTCACACCCAACCTTTACACAGATGTTGTAGTCATGGACATCATCAGCTGTATGAGCACGCTGCTGCTCTAACGCTCAAGAGGCTGTGCAGTGACAATTTGCTGTATATGCCATGGTTGTTGCTGCAGCTCCACACCTGCTGACTTTGGTGAACCAAACCTCATAGCTGTCAGCGCTACACGGTCATTGTCAGAAACTGCATCGAACAACCACATATGATAGTGAGGCATGTGTAATCTTCTCATGTTAACCAGATCAAGGGTGCTACCGTGAAACATGCACTTGCTGTTGAGAGAGATTTTGGAGCTGCTGCAGGTTGGCCGCAATCCAGAGGATCCAATACTGAATGGTCTGAGAACCTACAAAGATGCAATAACAGCTCAACACTCATGCATCACCGCAATAATGCAGGCATGGCAGATACAATGCTTAGCAGTCTATATGTCCTGTCAAGGTCACTGCTGGATGTCATTGTTAAATTACATTCTTGCAGCTGTTCACTCACCGAAGCCACCGCCAAAGTTGTTGTGAGCTACGAAAGGACTGGGCCTGTACAGGTTGTTGCGTGCATTGGTCAGTACTACATGCAGCAACGTGCTAAGCAGATGCACCCCAAGGTGGGTTACTAGGACGTCAGTGGGATTATGTCCAGCAAGCACTAGCAGCTCTGCGGCTCACCCATGATAACAATGCGGGGTAGTTGCAGTGCAGGTTTACATTGGCTGCGATATTCGGCCGATCAACACACCTTGCTTGAAGCTTTGTGCGGTTATCTGGGCACACCAGCACCTCATCAGCACCTGCGCGGCATATGCGGGACCTGATCATGATCCAGCAGCACGGAAGTAACCAGCAGACTATAAATAACCCCACGATGCCTATAGGCGCATGCACTGGCTGGGAACAGACAACCCCTACCTGGTATCTGTATCGTAGGTGGCCTTGCCACAGCATGTCCGACGATACGGTTGCGCGTTGAAACTGGACGCTGTGTGGGAGGTAGATACGAGTGTTGCGAGGCCAGGACTGGCCGATTGCAGGACACTTGACCTATCATCTTTGTTGCCCACGGGTCAGGAAACTGGAAGTGGGCTTGCTTAGACGCACTAGATGACAGTCAGTCGAACGCGCAGCGTAAGTGTGTTCGTGTCGGTAACTTGACGTGTGTCAGTTTGCTGAGGGACTGCTCGGTGCACTGCTGACTCCGGTTGCTTCTTGATGGTGTGGGTTACAGCAGTGATCAACGTAATTACGAGCTTGCACAAAACTCAGTGTCGACACGAGAGAGGTAAGTTGTCCCGTACAGTACTCCGCGTGCAGCCAAGCCGACCGACTCACCGAGGTGAGCAAACATAGATTCTTGCTTACCATCAGCATTGCACCACACCCTGAAAGTACCCAGCACGTGCATTTGCACCAGCCTGATAGGATGCTTGCGGGTCTTTGTTTAATGCAACTCCTGCCGCTGATGCTTAAAACAGCAGATGGTCGAATGTTTGATGAATTGATTACGAAGTTGACTATTTTGATCTGCAGCTGCTCAGTTTGCTGTTGATCAGTTTGCTGTCCTGGCACCATGCTTAGCGCTACACCGTTGTACTTGTTTTTTATACTACCCTATGCAGCTTCATCAGCCTTGATATCACCAATGACCACTGTCGGTGTTGTTGAGCTGGCTAAGCACCGTCAGGAGGAGTTGACAGAGGTGTCAACGAAGCATCAGACACCCCAAGGACCTATACAGGTGCGCTTATGAAGGGCGATTCAGCAGAAAACTGCTGCCAGCACCTGTTGTAGAGGTACGATTGTTGGAGGTTGAGCACAGCACACACAGTACCTGGATCACGTGCGGTGGTCGTGACCCAGTCAGCTCAATGAACCGTGCTTCAGCACAACGATGTGTAATGTCTGATGTTTATGATTAATCACTCTGCCACAAGCTAGTGTAGTGGCTAGGCGAAGCTGGGTGACTCCTGGCGCTGAGTGTTTAGGTGTAATATGGTTGGCAACTTTAGCCTGCGACTTGCTAGCAAGTACAATATGATAAAGGCAACGAAGTCATGCCAACTCGTAGTGTGAGCTTATATGATCACCCACGACACAGCCAGCAGCAGCAATAGCAGCAGCAGCAGCAGCAGCAGCAGCAGCTACAACATTGTGGTCTACACCAGCTGCTGCATTCAAGCGGAGATCAACAGGCGCCGGGTTTGTCTCTGTCTGTTGACCGCGGTTGAGTTCAGGTCCCATCCAGATTGCTGATGGGCCCTGGCCCAACCAATGCACATCCTCGCATCCTGAACGCCCAGGCGCTGCCCCTGCTGGGCCACATGCACCCGCCCTTCATCCATATCATGGTGAGAACAGGAAGCAGAAGTTTCAGCAGCAGGTAGTGGCAGCAGCAGTGGCAAGCAGGATGGCAGTGACAGCAGCAACCCCCACTTGGGCTGAGAGAGGTAGGGGCTGACACTGCTCTTACCTCATGACAGCAAAAGGGACCAGGGGCATGTGGGTGATTGAAGTGCTCCTGCTTTGCAGGGTCAGGTGGCTGGCTGCTATCATGTAGCTGCATCAGCACACTGCCATGTTGCGTGTGTCCATCATGCACTGGCAACACACTCCATGCTGCAGCAAGAGCACCTCCATCACGCACCTCACCAGTGCATTACTACTGCTGTTTGCTGCAGGATGAGATCCAAGAGGGGCTGCGGTACATGTTTCAAACAGACAGTCCCTACACACTGATGATCAGCAGCACGGGTCATGCAGGCATGGAGGCAGCTGTGGCCAACCTGCTTGAGCCGGGTGAAAAGATTATTGTTGGGGTGAACGGCATCTGGGGAGAGCGGGTGGCGGACCTGGCAGACAGGTACAGAGGTGAGACAGCACAGGAGGAGGAGCGGGAGGAGGAGGTGGTGGCCACTTGGTGGACCTGGTCGATTATGAGAGGCCAGAGTAGCATGGTGTGACTTGACATCAGTGCGCAGGTGTCGGCAAGGCACCTGCAGCGGTTGATCATGTCACGGCCTGAGAGAGATGAGTCCGTTTGAAAGTGCTGTATGGCAGACATGATTGCATGCAGTATTGACCAACACCAGTCATGCCGACGCTGGATGTCAGACAACCAGGAAGAGTCTGCTCTGCTTACATCCAGCAATCAGTCAGTCGTGAAGGCACCTGAATCGCACACCAAAGCTGCTGCTGCTGCTGCTGCCTCAGGTGATGTCATCCAGTTGAAGAAGGCCCCTGGCGGCACTTTCAGCATTGATGAGCTCAAGGCAGCAGTGGCACAACACAAGCCAGCAATACTCTTCTTGGTGCAGGTGTGACGATGCAAGCCAGCAGACTGTGAAATGAAAGTCAGTCATTAACTCTACCTCTCATGACATTAGATAGCAACAGCGGTAGCAGACAAGCATTGAGGCTGGCAGCGCGTCAAACTGCAGCAGCCTGTCACCAGCAACTAAGCTGTTGGACGGCCGACCTGCAGCAGCCAGATATTGACCTCCCTGCACCTGAGCATGTGCCACACCAGCCGTGCAGCTTGTAATTGACCTCCTCATGTGGTCCCCACACACGCTGCAATCCAGTCAGCCCTCAAGCTTTCTGCAGATCCAACCCTCTTGCAATCCTCAGATGTTCTGCTGCACTGAGCACTTCTCATTTCCTCTTCAGTACTAGTAGTAGCCAGAGGCACCAGCGGTCTGACTTGTTATACGCCTGTGCTGCTGCCTGCTGTGTTGTGTGTGCGTGTGACTGAACATGGTCACCCCCGCAGGGTGAGAGCAGCACAGGAACACACCAGGCACTGGGTGACGGGCTGGGTGAGGCCTGTCACGCTGCTGGCACACTGCTGGTGGTGGACACTGTCGCCAGCCTGGGTGGCGTCCCGCTGTTGGCTGACAAGTGGGGCATTGACTGCATTTACAGCGGGTCACAGAAGTGCCTGTCAGGGCCGCCAGGTGTGGGCACACCTGGAGCAGCACTCAGACGCATCAGCAGCAGCGCTGAGACACTCCAGTGACAGTTTGCAAGTCACTTGTTGCACCCAACCTCCTCAACACATGAGTGGTGCACTGCAGGGCTGAGGGGTGCTGAGGCAGCCTGGCCCTTGCATCCGACAGAGATCCGCATTTGACAGAGATCGAGGGATGTGGTTGCTGAATCACCGGTGTGCTGACAGCTGCAGCACCAACATACAGGGCAGCGCATGCTCCAAGACAGTGACTGTGAATAAGCACTGCCCTGCCACCTCAGATGTGCCCTTTGATCCACCAGGTGCTGCTCCCTTCTTTATGAGTCAGCGTGCTGTTGACAAGCTGAAGAGCCGAAAGACAAAGCCCGCCACATACAACCTCGACCTGAACCTCATAGCAGACTACTGGGGCTGGTTCAAACCACAACGCAGCTACCACCACACTGGTGGGTGCTGCAGGAGCCGAGCTGCAGGGGTCTGAGGCTTGCGTGCAGCGAGGAAAGCAACAGCATTCCACTATTGGTCGCATGATATGCCTACTACAAGACATGCCTGCAAGCTGTCAACACCTCAATTGGCGTCTGGCAGATCCTGTAAGAAACGCTACAGAAGTCTGTGAAGTCTGTTTACATGGCAGGTTTGGGTTGTGCCTGCTGATGTAGGTGTTGTGTCCACTTTCTATGCAATGCGTGAGGCACTTGCCCTTGCGGGTGATGAAGGCCTGTCAGCCATGTGGGACAGACACCTGGCAGCACACCAGCAGCTCTGGAAGGGACTCACACAGATGGGGCTGGAGCCATTTGTTCCGGACACCAAGGACAGGTCAGCTGCACAGCCAAGCAACAGGGGTATGAGCAGCTGATGCAGGTCTGCTGCACACAGCAAATAACACAAAATATGTCACCGGAGCCAGAATCATGAGTCCTGCACAGTAAAAGGACTTGAGTCATGCAGCAAGTTGAAATGCTATGGCAAATGCGCTGACAAACGTGGGGCCACCACCTTGGGTTGATGCTTGATTCTGTTTTGGCTTCCCTGGCTGTCCATCCAGCTGAACCCGAGTGCCATTGACGTCATACACCAAGTATTACCTGTGGAAAGGGAGGATTCGTGTTAGCACTGCACAGCTGCCATGGGGCAGCACCCCAAGGTGCCGACAGTGATAAGCATGGATGTCCGCTATGTGCCATGCTATCTGGTGCATATGTTCTGGTGTAGCTGGGCCCCATGTGGGGAGATGCTGTTGTGCTGGCCCCATGCTCTGCCGCTGCTGCCGCTGCTTCAGGCTGGTGACTGTGAACACCATCAAGGTGCCACAGGGTGTTGACTGGGCAGCAGTGACTCGGGACGCCATGGACCACTACGCCGTGGAGATTGCTGGAGGTCTGGGACCCACTGTAGGCAAGGTTTGGCGTGTAGGTGGGTACAGGTGCAAGCACTGCAGCAAATAACATAGGACGCCTAGGGGCAACAGACCAATGGCTGTGTTGTATCATGTGTTTGTCATTGGACAGAGAGGCCTTGCTGTAACAGCGCAAGGACACCGTGGTCTGTCCAATAGTGTCAGCACTGCATCACTGCCTGGCATCTTTGTCGTCTGTTCTTAGTGGAAGTTGGGTAGCCTCCCAGCTGGACTACAACCAAGTGGCTGTCTGGTGTGCAGGCATCATGGGCGCCATGAATGCCAGGCCCAACGCAGTGCAGCAGGTCATTGAGGCATTCAGGCATGCACTGGCAAAGCAGGGCTGGAAGGGAGCAGCGAGGGAACCAGTTGACAGGGCAGAGCTCTGAGAATGTTTGACACATATTAGGAGTGGAAGCTGTGGTGCATATCCTGCTCAGCGTCCAAGGTGTTTTCAGCGTGTGCAGACCATGTGGGACTTCCACATGGTCATGACAATGATCATTGTTGAAGCAGCAGTCTCAAGTGCTGCCATTAGTCACCAGGGAGGCTAGCAGACACCAATTGCAATCCCCCCCTGCAGCAACATATAAACAGCTGAGGGGTCTCAGGGGTCATGTCATGGCCTCGGTGTGGCACTGACTGCTAGTGCTAGGGGCAGGCGCAAAGGCATATCAAGTGGCATGCTGTGCTAGAGGTTGAGCCCATGCAACATTTGGGATGAGCTGGCAAATCTGCCACCTGAGTGAGCTGACGTGCGAGGTGCGCACCTCGTTCGCTGGCCGGGCTCCCACTGAGGATGCTGTTCCTGCTTGTGCTGCCAAACGCGAGCATGAGAATCCTGCTGCTTTAGATCTATAGTTCTACTTGTCAAAAAGTTGAGTCCATACCACAAGTGTCGGTGGGGTAGCAGTTGGCGTCATGGTGTGAATTGAAATAGCAGCAGGTTGATCTGCAGTGGCAATTGGCTGACATGCAAAAAGGCGCCACCTGGTGTGATGCTTGTGCCTGGCTTGGCTGCACAGCTGACCCTGGGTCTGCGTGTCCGCCTACACCACAGTATTACCTGTAAAGGAGAATAAACATGGTGTGTCGATTCCTTAATGGCGTGCCAATGTGCGATAACAATTGGCAACACATGCAGCATGCTTACTTGCAGTTACAGGTCAACATTCGTTACATTGGTGCTGGATAGCTCGCGAGCTGTTGATACACAAGCAACTGTGCACAGGACAGCAACTGGACGATGTCCAGGAGCACCAGGCAAGCCCCAGCAACACACTATCACTACTTATTTTGCCACCAGTGGTTATGCACCAGGTTCGGGCATATGGGCCAGACACAGGTATACGTCCAAAGCAGCTTCCAATAGTGACCAACATGCATGCAAAGCAGGCAATTGCCAGCTGATAGTGCACACTGGTGAAAGCCCTGCCAACAAAGAAGCATGCTGCAATGAAACAAGGGGCCATGGAATGTACAGGCTGCTTGCAGACCCCAACATGCAGCAATAGGTCTCAGCTCTGTGGTATGTCGTGCCATGTATGTATGTATGTATGTATGTATGTATGTATGTGCATGTTCACTATCACTGCTGATGCTTTCCTGCTGTAGCTGTAAGCACATGCATCATGCTGTGAATAACAGCAGGGTATCAGCTTGTACTGTTGTTCCAGACAATGTAATTCTCACTCAGCTACTCTATTCTGCATGGGTCATCTGTGACATGCATCGCTGTGAGAAGCGAAATAAATACCAAGCCAGTGACTTGCATGCCGAACCCACCGGGCCAAGGAAGCATGTACAACACTGATCAAGAATACATACATGCTTGCAGCTGCAACAATGCTATACAAAGGTCGCTGTTGCTTGGACATCCCCTGGTGACAGGTCCTGTCCTAGGTCAATGAGCAGACAGATGACATCCTGATCTGAGCAAGCAGCCACACCTGGTTAGCAAGCCATGCACAGATACTCAACAGCGCATTAGTTCCGAGAATCAAAATAATACTTGCTGCACTTGCATCAACAGCGGGCATTGGATTGCACAGAGCCACAGAGCTCTATAGGTTTGAAGTGCCAGCAGGGTGACCTTGTTGGATTGCCCTGCAGAAGACCAAACAACTCTCTACCATGCCACAGGAGGGCATTACAAATTATGCTGAGCCAGCAAAGGCAATTGGATAGATCAGAACCTGTCGCCTGCAGCAGCACTGCAGCATGTTGGATGGAAAAAGCTCAAGAGTATAGCAAGTCACCCCACAGCCCACTAGAGCTGTGCTTCTGGTACTGTCCATTCTGCAGCTTAGGTTCTGTGTGTTGAGATTGTGATTCTGCTCAACTGCAGACTGTTGTCACTACACATACAGCATAAGATCACAGCAGACAACAAGCCAACTGTCTGGAGACAACGACCCACGCGTTGACACAGCAGCTGAAGCAAAAAAAAGAAACTCCACAAAGATGCACTGCAGCTGTGCTACACATAAACTGAGCAATCTGCGCTGTCAAGTGGTGCTACATGTGAGGTGCTGTGTATGTGCCCCTCAAATCATCAGTGACGCAAGTGAATAACACCAGTTACTACAAGACTTGATCCGAACAACTAGCTAGCCTACCGTCCAATGAGGAGTGGTGGGCCCCAGTATGGCACCCAGACCCCACATGAGTGAGTGAAAGACTGCAAAGGCCTGCACACTGTTGATCACCACTTTCATTGCCTGAGCTGGAAGTTCCAGCATGAGCCATGCAGCATCAGGGCTACTGGCGCACACCGACATATCGCAAGTGCATCAACCATGTTGACAGCACAAGCTGGACACTTCCACTCCCAAGCTGGCACAGATGATATGCCATTGGACACTACGCTACAGTTATTGTGCTAGTGGCATAGCTTGGCTGAGTGTGCTGCTTCTGCAGTTGCTGATGCCAGTGAACCCTGTATTAACTGATCTGCTGTTGCAAGTGTACACACAGGCCAGGCCTTTCGAGCACTCAGCAGCACCACCGCTATAGCTGTGGCTTGTGCCAGCTGCTGACCGCCGTTGTATCCAGGGGTGCAAAGTGTGTGCAGCGCTCAAACAGAGCATCAGTGCCAATCCTGCTGGTGTCAACAAAGACATCTGCAAGGCGCGCATGCCCCAGCAGCACACGATATTCCCTGCAGACAACACACAGCATCAGGTATCCCAGTTACTCTCATTGCAAAGGCAACAGCAGCTGCCAGGCAGTTCACACGGTCTTCAATAAGGCATCAGACCCAAGCAACATCCATCCTATATACACAGGTGTCAGCCAACAGGAGCATTGGCATGCTTTGAAATTGCAAGAGAGCATCACAACCACAGCCAGGACTGCAGGACATACCTGAGATACACTGAGAACGTGCTGCTGCCCAGCCCCACAAAATTATCGCTGTTCGCAAGCACCAGGAAGTCCACAAGCGCTTCCTGTTCTGGATTCAACCGGTGCAGCAGGTCATGTGGCAGGTACAGCTCCTTGTACTGCACAGACCTGCAGGAGGCAGCAGGTGCAAGGCAGCGCTGTGGTTTGCACGCTTACTCTGGTCTTGACAGAGCACTGATATTTTCATATAGTCAAAACACAAGTACCTCCCTCAATACCCACCAAGACCGCTGGGTGATTGTAATGTGTGATTGTAATGTGTATAACAGCAGGGCTTTGCTGTAAACCGTCACCACACTTCACAACGGTCAAACAGGGTACTCGGCACTTAACCCTCCCTGGCCCTCTGCTTTACCTGCTATGAGGTTCCAGGAACTTGAGCATGTCTGTCATCTCTTTGCTGGCATTGTAGCTGAGCAGGCCGCTGGCAATGTAGAGGTCCTTGCGCCTGCTGAAGCCTGCGGCCGCAAACTGTCGTGCATACTCTGCTAGATACTTCTCAAAGCCGCCAAGGATGCGGGCCCAGTCAACTGCATCCTTCTCAAGCCTGACAAAGAGCACCATCACCACCAACAGCACAGCAGCAGCACTCAGTAATTATCCCACCAACATGTGGCAATGTTGAGCGATAACATATAATAAGCTGCCCTGGTTCTTGTTCATGCTGCACACAGGGAACAGGAGTAGGCCTAACTTTTGCTGCTTGAAGAGACACTGCAAAGGTCACATGACACTTGGTGTTTGACAGCTTGTGGACGCCCCTGACATATGCCTGAGCATGCAAGCGTATAGTCCAGGACCACAGTCAGTCGCACCTGAGGTGAGCGCCATTGTATCTGGACACCCCCGCCTGCCTCATGCCATTGATGATGGTCCTGGCCGCTTGCACAATGGTCCTGTTGAACTTAAGTGCAGTGGCTGCCTCCTGCGCTGCCTCCATGCATGTGAGGGTCATGATTGACAGGAAGGGGCAGGGCAGGTCAAGTACAACTGTGGTGTTGGGTGGATGCCCTGCTGCTACCAGCGCCTGATGCTTTGCTAGGATCTTCTCAGCTGCTCTGTCCCAGATGTACCAGATGTGCATTGACTGCAGGTACGTCTCCCCCAGCCTCACAATCTGGTCCTTGTGTATTAATGGCATGGTGTACCTGGGAAAGGCATCCTGAGGATGCATGCAGTCTGGAAAAGACTCGTATGGAGCCGTCTTAAGGATCTTCATACCTGTCAGCATCACACATACGTTCACAGGACATCATGTTGGATGCAAGCCTGCCGGTAGTAGGCTGCTGGTGGTTGGGAAGTAAAGCTGGTTGATTGACCGCGCACACTGCTGTCGACGTACTGCTCTGATGGCAGGTGACGGTGCATGCGCACAGACCTGAACTCTGTTGCAAGATGGTAGCACAGGGTGCCATCCCAGCTGTGTGATCCCCTGCTGAATATGGCCAAATGAAACCCATGCATGCCTCACCTTTCTGTGCATAGTGTGCTTGAATGGCCTCTACATCCAATAATGCCCCTGTATCTGCAGGAGTCCACTTCACCTCGTTCTTCTTCAAATCCATGCTGAAGTATTTGCTGAAAGACTCACGATACACACTCGGTGGAAGCATCACGTCTGCGCCCAGATAGTCTGCCAGCACCAGAGCATTCAGATGAGCATACATCTGGTTGAACAGCCCCTGACAGGCTGTGTATCGCAGCAGGATGGGTATTTTCTGATAAGAGCGGTGCTCCTTTCGCCCCTGCTGCATGTAGTGCCCAGCAGCTGCTTGCTTGGTCCTGATGTTGCCTGACCTTAAGTCTGGATAGCGTAGCAGATACGCCTTCCAGTTGAAGTCTTGAGGTATACTGCCAGGTGCTGGAATTGCACCACCCACACCAATTTTCTGCCCTTGACCACTGCTGCTGCTGCCGGTATTGCTCTGAGGTATGCTGCTGCTTGCTGCCTGCTGTCTATGCTGCAAGAGAAGTTGAGATGATTGCAGGGGTAACCGCGTAGAGTCCCACGCCCTGCCAGCAACCCCTGCAGTGCGGCAAATGCAGGCAGCACAGATCACAAGATGCCGTCTTGCCTGCAAGAGTGGCAGTAGATGCATTGCCACAGAGCGATTGCGGTAATTTGGACGATACAGCTGAGCGATTGTGCTAAGCGGCGAACCAGGTGAAGCAACGCGAAGAGAGCTGCGAGTGTGACAACCTGCCAGGTGCCATCGCTGACTAAGCACACTGATGTGGAGCCAATTTTGACGGCTATAATCGCTCCTTGATCATGTTGCCGGTCACACAGCACTGGCCACACCAACTGTTTCCCAACCATGAGCGGTCAACAGGCTGCAAATCCTGCACATGTCCTTTCATCATGGATTCAGAGTACCGCTAATAATCACCCTAAAACTCACCTGCTGTTCCGGCTGTGTATAGACTGCGCCGAGTACCCACACCGCCCACTGCATCTTGGCGGACAATCATGCTCAACTTGGCTGCTGCTGCCGATTTTTCCAGCTGATGCTGCGGACTCAAGCTTAGTAGCCATGCTGTCATGCAGCATCCGCTTGCAAACACTATTAGATAGAAGCTAATCACACGGACCCTCGATGAAGACTGCCCAGAACTAGACAGGCCATGCCCAGAGGGGTATCTCCTATTCAAATTTACAGAGCTACTTCTCCGTATCTTCATAGAATTACCAAGGTGTGGTTGCGAGCTGCTTCTTGGCAGAGGATACATCTCTGGTTTGTCGTCAGAGACAGCGATGCAAGGTATTCGCGGCCATTGCACAATTGCGCCGGCAGCTGATTGTCTGCAGTGGTGTGTGTCGCTCTGCAGGGTGGCCTTGATGCACGAGCAGTGCCGGTGTCACTGTGGGTCACTTCACCGAAACCTGAAGTCTTCTGTTAGTGGGTGATGATTTCAAACCCATCAGAGGTGGCAACGATCTGCAGCTTGTTGTAGCCCTAAGCCTATCTTTTCGGTTACGGTCGAGGTAGTAGGTCGCACCCTCACAGCCCGCCATCAGGCTGAGAGTCCCAAAGCATTTTGCTGGCATTATCTTCTGTTGGCCGTGTTACATCGTCACTGACTTGAGATCGTCAGTAGACCACCATGACTAACAACAAAAACATCGCAGCGAGAGCAGCGGGGTGCCTCCATTCTGAAGCACAGGGACCGGGGACGTGTTCTTGCAACTGTTTCGGTTTGATTCACCAGCACACGGAGGAGAGTCCATTAGGTCAATGGTCGTTTTCACAATCAGCGGGGCCACATCAACACTGGACACGGTGCAAACTGCACATTGTTGCATCGGTTGACACCCCCCCCTCTGGGTTATTGTGCTGTGACGGCACTTCTCCCCCTGAGGATAGCCCAATCCTGGTGTGCCAGTGTGGTGAGCCACCAAGTACTCCTCCCAAGGGCCTTGTGGCCGGGAAGGGTAACCCTCCGAAGTTCCTCTCAACCTCTTTCCCACCGGTGCAGTACTGGGATTTCAGGTGTTCTGATTTTGAGGTGTTCTAGCTGTCATAGCTCCGCCTCTGACAGGAGGAGGAGTATCATGGACGGCAACATAATTGATGAAGAAACATGCAACCACCAAAGAGGCTTTTGCCATTCTACGCAAACGACAGCGGACTGCTCAGTGAGAGTCAGGCGCAGCACTGTAGTTCCACAGCCCCTGGCACATGACCCATGTATGCGGCACCACAGTAACAAATAAGACCCATTGTGGCCACTGCATAGATGACTGTTATGATAATCAGTTCTTTGCTGGAGTCACTCTGGTCATAACCTATTTGACTTTTGAGCCTTGCGTGCTTGTTTGAATTCATTTGCCAGCTCATCCAATGTTGCATAGCTCTATCTCTTTTACATGACAAAAGTGCTGTCATACGTGCCAACAATCCAGATGCTCAGTGCATCAGCCACTTGGCTGCTGCTACCTGCATGGGAGCCGAGACAAAGGCTGCGACACCTTCATGGGGGCAGCCTACTGTGCTACTATAATCCCTGCCAAGTCTAACCATCAGACACACTCTTCCTCCCCAGTGCCAAGTCTCACAGCCCTGCTGCCACTGGCATCCAGGCGACCAGTGCTGCCCTTCCTGCTGATACCACCTACAGCACTTTTCCCCGCAGCAGCTGCAGCAGCACCAAGTGCAGGGAAGTCCTCATCAGCAAGCTGAAACTCCTGATTGGCCTTCCTTTCTGAATGAGAAGCACCTCGCTGGTGCCTGCTGCTGCTGCCGCTGCTCCTGCCTGCACCACCCAGGCTCGCCAGCTCCTGCTGGCTGCTGGATTGGGCAAGACCATGCAGCGAGTTGCTGCTGTCACTCCTATGGCTGCCACGAACCCGGCCCAGCTTTGTCTCCTTGCCGGTGCTGTCATGGAGTATGCTGCCACCAGCCGTGCCCAGCTGCAATGTCTCTCCCCGGCTGTGCTTTGCACTGCTGCCGGCCACCGCCCCGTCTGCACTTGCCCTCCTACTGCTGCCGGCACTGCTGCCACCAGTTGGGCGAGGCGCCACCCACCCTTTGTTAACCGCAGCAGGTGATGCAGCACCGCTAGTTGGAAGTGAGGGAAACATGTTCACATCATCAAGAGGTGGTGACACAGAAACTGCCGAAGGTCGACTGCCCCTCTGCTGGTGCTGCTCCTGGTCCAGCTGCACTTGTGCGTGGCCACTCCCTGCGGTGTCTTGCCGGCTGTGAGCAGGCCCTCTGGCAGCGCCTGCCTTGTTGGCCTTGCTGCTGGCTGAAGACTGCTGGTGCATGGTTACTTGCTGCTGCGAGTTCCCTCCCTGCTGTTGTTGTAACCTTTCCCGTGGTGCTGCTGGTCCCATGTTCTGCTGCGGGTGCTGCTGTGCCACATCATCCCTGCTTGCCTTCCTGCCTATCAGACGTCTGCCTGCACCACCACCTCCAAGTGCTGCTGCTATGGCTGCTGCAGCTGCAATGGCTGGACCTGAACGCTGCTGTGGAACCCCGTCTCCAACTCCATGATTTGCACGCTCATCAGGGGATCTGCTGATCATGGCTGCGGCCCCGCGCTTGCCGTTGATGCTGCCACCACTGCCACCGCTGCTGCCAGCAGCTCGGCCACTACCAGCACTAGCTGCACCCCCTTGATGAAGCTGCCCTGGTGGCTGCTGTTGCTGCACCTGCTGTTGCTGCTGCACTGCTTGCTGCTGAGTAATGGGGTGTTGCTGCTGCTGCTGCACCGCATCAGGAGCACTGCCACTGACTCCAGAGCTAGCTGAGGCTGACCCTGCAGGTGTAGCATGCATTGGGCTCTGCTGCAAGTCTTCTGCTGCTCTGTGCTCCACTGCTCTGTGCACTGCTTGAGTGAACAGTCTGCTGAGCCCTGAACTCACACCAACAGACCGGGACCGCCGCCGGTCACCGCCTTCACCACCTGTGCCTGCGGCTGCTGCCTCGCCACCCCCTGAGCCACCCGCACGGGGGGTCCCTGTGCCGGAGCTGCAGTTGCTGGAGGTGAGAGAGTACACACTGCTGCTGGCAGCACCAGCACTGCGCAACCTGCTCATGTGAAGAGGTAAGGCGTGCAATATGTCTGCAGGGCTGCCGGCGTCTTCACATTGCAGATGTGGCTGCTGCTTGTGGTCACGTTGGCTGTTGTTGTGTTGCTGCATTGTGTGATCTGCAGGATCCTCTTGCTGGTGCCCTGCTATGGCAGTATCAAGCGGCTGCTGCTGATGTTGCTGCTGATCTGCCTGCGTCCTGGCCATTGACGCTGCCGCTGCCATCCTGCGTTCTTTCTGTTTGCTCTGCCGTTCCCTGTCCTCCTGTGTGGCTTGCACCAGGCTGACCACAGTGGCCACAGGCACCCGTGGCCGGCCAGCTGCTGCTGCTGCTACTGTGGTGGCAGTCCCCCGCGGCTGGGCAAGCACACCCTCACCCAGCTCTGCTCCAGTGCTGTACTCCACTGCAGGCTGCTCCTGCTGCTGAAGTATAGAAGCAGCAGGCACCACGGAGCTGTCCATGGAACCTCCTGCAGCAGCACTGCTGTCTGTATAGCTCACGCGGCTGCCTTTAGGTTGCTGCTGCTGCTGCTGCTGTTCAAGAGCTTGCTCAGGGTGTTGCCGATGAACAGCCGCCAAGTGGCCCTCCTCAGCTGTATGATCACGCAGTGGATGCTGAACAGAAGTAAACGACCCACTGCCAGTGCTGCCAGCGGACCGGCTAGGCTGCAGATCTGGCAATGTCTGCTGCTGTTGCTGCATGCCTCTCGGCCTGACAACACCTGAACCCCTTGCAGGGGGCAAACCCTGCTGCTGCTGCTGCTGCTGCTGCAAGTATTTGTCATTGCCAGCTACCTGCTGTTGCTGCTCTGGCACTGAAATCAGCTGCTGCTGCTGCTCCGGCACCAAGGCAGCAGCACCAGGTACATAGACGCCAGTGCCAGAGGTAAGCTTGCTGGAGGTTCCCGGGCTGTGAGCTGCTGCCCTCTTTACTGCACTGGTCGGATCTGCTGCTGTCACGAGGCCACCAGACACTACTGCATTACTGCCCACCTCCTCAGTGTGATGATGATGCTCTGCTGCTGTTAAGCTCGCTGTTGCGCCTGCCGAATGCTGCAGCCTGTAAGACCCTGATGGCAACTGTTGCTGCTGCTGTTGATGGTGTCCTGTAGCATACCCTGCTTCAGAGCCTTGGCTTAATTGTCTGTTGTTGATGCTGCTGAGATGGTATACCCCACCACTGCTGCTAACTTCATTAGCATCGCTTAGCTGCTGCAATTGCTGCTGCTGCTGGCCACGCCTTGAGACAAACCCAGGAGGCGGATGCCCATCATGAGAAGAATGATAAGCTGCCGAAGAGTGATGGCGCATGGACCCATGCTGCTGCTGCTGCTGCTGCTGCTGCTCTCGGTAGTGCTCGCTGCGGTGCTGCTGTTCCCTGTACTGCTGTTGACCATACTGCCGCTGGGTGTAGTGCTGTTGGTCGATGCGATATTGTTGCTGCTGGTAGTCAGCTTGTTGATGCTGATGTTGATCACGTATTTGCTGCTCCATGCGCTGCTGCTGATCACGAACAAAGTGCTGCTGCATGTCCTTGTACTGCTGCTGCTCCCTGGGCAGTTGGCCGCCCAAGCTGTTCTGTCTGCTGTGTCCCTGTGCTGCTGTGCCACCAGGCTGCCCGGTCTGACTGCCAGGCCTGCCCAGCTCCTGCTGTCCAGCTGCATCAGTGTGTCCCAGCAGGCTCACACTGCTGTTGCTGTGGCGACCACTACCTCCTGCACAAGCAAGTGAACAACTCACAAACATCGGTCAGCACGGCAGGGACACCGCCTTCACTACACGTCACACTCAAGCAACCTTGGCTGGAATCATTCAACAAGACAAAGTTATTCGGCACTATTGATTGTCAGCCAGCTGGCCAATATTGGCAAGGAGAGAGAGTGAGCATCCTCTTACCCCGTTGCAGAGATGCTCCAGTCGCAGCCGTCCCACCTCCAGTAGACCCTGTCCTTGATATCCCAGCTGGATGCAGGGGTGGGGCAGCGGCGAAGGCAGCGGGCACCATGGGGAACATAAGTGGTGCCATCAGCCCCGGGTGTGACATGAAGGCAGCAGGGCCAGGGAAAGGCACAGGAGAAAAGGCCCCCAGAGACGAGCTCAGCGGGCTGAGCATGGTGGCCAGCATAGGCGGCAGCTGAGGGTGAGGGCTAGACGCAATCGGCATGGCACCAGAAACACCTGCAGCAGCTGCTGCTGCTGCTGCCGCTGTTGCTGCTGCTGCCGCTGCCCTTGGGCTCTGCACTGTCCCTGGCTGACCTGGAGCGGGTGCTCCACCGCTGCTGCCTCTGTCAGTATGACCTGATGAGCCTGACCTGCCACCAGCAGCAGCATACGGACCCACTGAAGGTGGGTGAGACTTCCCTGCAGCCACTGCACTACTGCTGATAGGAGCTGCTGAATGCTCTTCAGCCCTGCTGCCGCCTTGACCCTCTTGCTGCTGCTGCTGTTGCTGCTGTGTCATCGCAGGAGGTACTCCCGGCATGGAGTGCGGCATGCCCAGGAACATGGGCATAGCAGGTGTTCCATCTAGCCAAGGGGGTCTCAGTAGTTGCCCAGCTGCCGCTGCTTGATGCGCCTGCAGCGCAGCAGCAATCTGTTTTGCTGCTATATCCTGAGGCATCATGCCCATAGCGGCAGCAGCTTGCAATGAGGCCACTTGCATGACAGCTGCATGCTGCACCGCTGCTGGCGTCAACGCAGCAGGCACTGGCAGTCTGGCCCCCTCAGCAATGCTGTTGTTCCTGACACCTGCATCTGAGGGCCCTGCTGCAGTCAGATTATTGGCTACTGCATAGTGCTGGTCAATGGCGGCAGCTGTAGATGCCTGTGTGCTGTGCTGCCTTGACAAGCCCCCGGCAATCTGCTGCTGCTGCTCATTTGCAGCGCCAATCCGCTCAGCCTGTGATCTGACAGCTGCACCTCCACCAGGACTTGCAGCATTGCTGGACCGGCTGAGTGATTGAGGTGAAGGCAACCCGCTCATGAGCACAGCGCCAGCACCTGCATGTGCTGTAATGCCAGATTGCTGAGTGCTGCCAACAATATCACCAGGTCTTTGACTGCTGATGGAGGCAGCAGCAAGCAGTGCAGGTGGCTGTGCCATCCTATCTCCTTTCATGCTGTTGCTTGTGGCAGTGAGAGATGCAGTGCTTGATGCTGGCACGCCTGAGCCAAAGCTGCGTCTCCTGCTGCCTCCTCCGGCAGCATCCCCAACAGCATTCAACCCTTGAACAGCAGCGACAGCAGCAATCTGCGCACTGCCGTCACCAGCCTTGGGCGCTGCTCCGCCACCTGAAGCTGCATTCAGCAGCTGATGCCGGGCAGACACAGGACTTGACGCAGCAGGCGCTCCCACACCAGGTGCCGCAGTGAAGGGTACCATCAAAGGGGCAACAAGACCAGGCATGCGCATGGCACCAGCACCCATTGAAACAAGCCCACTGGCCGGACCATACAGCACCTGCGCCTGTTGACCAGGAACTGTGGTGCCAGCTGCTGATGCACTCACCGCTAACCTGTCACCTGCACTGACCTCCCCTGCGCTGCTGCTGACAGCATTTGCTGTACTCAGCTTGGGCTTCTTTGGGATCTGAGACCCATAAGACCTTGCTGCTGCTGCTGGCTGCTCCAATTGCTGTTGCTGAGACTGAACTCCTGGCACCTGCGCACTGTTGGCCAGCAGGGGTCCACTGCCCCCCACTGAGGCAGTGGGTTCCAGCAGCAAGTGTCCACTACCTCCAAGGGCTGCATTGGGCTCCAGGAACACATGTGGGCCATTGCCACCTAATGCAGAGGTGGCCTCCAACGGGAGCCAAGCCAACTGCACCGATTGCTGGTCCATGAACTGCTGTGGTTGCTGCTGTTGCTGCTGCTGCAGCTGTTCATGCTTTGGTGGCGGAGGTGGTGGCGGCAGCAGTGGATGGTGCTGCTGGTGACCACTGCTGGAAGACCTAGGCCCCCGCGCTGTCCCTCGAGGCTGCTGTTGTTGCTGCTGCTGCTGCCTCTGACTGCCTGCACTGTAAGCGCCCTCAGCTGTGACTTGCCGTGCCGGGTCATCCGTGTGCTCCACCGCTGCCTCGTCATCATAGCTGTGCAAGCTTCTTGTGCTAGGGGTGTATATGTCATCTGTCAACTCCATCTCCAGCCCCAGCCTGCTCGCAATGAGCTCATCTGTGCAGGTGCATGAGCGGCCAATGGAGTCGCTGCCGTCTGTGGTGTGCTCTGACCCGTCAGCTGAGCTGAACTGCCCAGGTGCTGGGGGTGCTGCTGCCGCTGCTGCACCTGCTGCAGAGGTCTCGCCCGCTGTGCCTGAAGCAGGTGGCCGACCTGCAACACCAGACCCACTGCTGGCAGTAGCAGCAGATGGGGTGGGGGCTTTTGCTGCTGCTGCTGTGGTGGCTGCCGGCTGCTGATGCCCCTGCTGCAAGCCCTCAGCTGCACCACTGCCTTGGCTCCTGTCCAGCTCAGATGCTTGTGCAAGCTTGTTGGGATACTGCTGCACACCAGTCACCTCCAGCTCTGCCTCTTCTGCCGGGAACCCCTCCAGAGCCCCAGGAGTTTCTGAGCCCTCTGCTGAGCCTGAGGCGGCAAGCTGCTCCTTGGAGTCCGAGGCCCCCGCAACCGCCGAGTTGGCAGCAGAAGCAGAAGGTGCTGATGTACTCGCCCTAGAACTGCGTCCACTGCTGGGTTCTGAGCTGCTGCTGAGGGCAGGTTTGCCCCCGGCAAAATTAAGTGACTCCTCGCTTGCGACTGCCCCTTGGCTGTTCTGCTGCTCCGGTGGGCTGCCCGGTGTGCCTGGAGTGCTTTCAAAGTGGGTGCTCTCTGCGGTATCATAGCTGCTGATAGATACCAGGGGCGAGTGGTCAAAGCTGCCACTGGAACCAACAGCCCTAAGCTGCTGCTGACGAACTGCAAGCACCTGCGCATGCATTGCTGGTTGCTGTTGCTGTTCACTTGGCAGATTCAGGCCTGTTTCTGCCGCATCAGCTGGCGCTGCCTCAACATCAGACCCACCTGCTGCCTGCACGGGGATAGGAGCTGCTGCAGCTGCTTCGGATGCGTTGGAGGCTCTGGAAGCTGCCAAGAAGGCTGCTGCACCAGCAGCACCACTACCAGCGCTGCTCAGAGGTGCAGCAAAGCGTGATACAAATGGTGCTGCCTTTGCTGACAATGGGGTCTTGGGTGTTGCTGCTCTGCCAGTAAAAGCCAGCAATGCTGGGCTGGCTGTCGTGGTGCTTGCAGCACTCACGCAAGCCTCCTGCCCGGCTGCAGTTGGTCGTCCAGTGAAAGTCGGCCCATCTATCACCGCAGCGCTGCTCACAGGGCCCTGGGGTGTGGGGCTGTCGCACAAAGAGCCTGTCTTTATGGGGGCCATGTGGGAGGGGACACCTGACACTGCTGGTGTTGACGACCCATCATCACCTGCTGCAGATGCCCCGTCCACAGCAGCAGGCCCAAGGACTGCAGGCCCTTGCTCGTGCTCTTGCTGTTGTGCTTGCACTTCACAATCACAGCTGCCATCAGCTGCAGATGCAGAGCTATTGTGAGCAGCTGTATCACCTCCCTGCTTGCTCTCATGTGGAACAGCCGCACCAGCCCCTGCAGAGGAGTGCGCAGCAGCCACAGCAGCAGCTGCATTGCCTTGTGACGTGCGCCGGTGAGGGGGGGTGTACTTTGCTATGCTGGAGATGGCTGGCTTGACCTCATCAGCAGCTGCAGGTGCCAGGTCCGGCACAACAGAGCTCCCAGCAACACCAGCCAACGGTTCCTGCTGCTTTGTGCATGGCTGCTCTGCTGTACATGTCTCTGGTGCTGCTGCCTGGTGCTGTATTGTTGACAGATCAGGCCGGATTGCGGTTGGTTCGGCGGCTGCTGAACTCCTGCTTGCCGGTGCTGGCAGACCATGCTGCACAACACCTGCAGACCCTGGCCTGTCATGCACACCAGCCAGCAGCTGCTGCTGCTGTTGTTGCTGTGGTAGGAAAGGCAGCTGCTGTTGATTTGGTTGCTGTGCCACAGCGTTATGAAGGGTTGGCACTGCCACACCATTAGCCGTGGCGCCCATCTGCACCAGCATGCGCAGCTGCTGTTCCATCTGGAGGCGGGCATGTCCCACTGCAGTATACTGCTGTCCCTGCAGAGGTGCATCTGCAGCCATGCTGCTGCCTGCCGCCGCCAGGGCGGAGTTGGAGGCCATAGGTGCAGTGACAGCATGTAGCTGGGGAGCAAAAGGCTGCTGTCTCTGCAGTGGTTGCTTACTAGGCAGCGGGTGGTTGAACACATATGCTTTTGCCATCTGCAGGTTGTAGGTCAGCTGTTCCAAGTTGCCTTCCAAAACATCAACTTGCTGCTGTTGTTGCTGCTGCGCCAGCTGCTCCTGTTGTTGTAAGATAAGCTGGTACTGCTGCTGCTGCAATTGCTGCAGCAGACCTGCTTGGCTGTGCTGTGCATCCATTGTTGCAGCAGCAGCTGCCGCTGCAGCAATGTTGGCTGCATGGTTGCTGAGGGGATAAGCTAACAGTGGGTTCATCAAGGCTTGGCTTGCATAGGCAGCTGCAGCAGCCTGTTGTTTCACTATGGCCAGAGCGGCTGCGGCAGCTGCAGCATGTGCGCTGGCCTGTGGCTGCTCTTGTAGACTCTGCAAATTGCCTGCACTTGCACTGCGCTCCAATCCGCGCACAGCTGGCACCAGCCGGTGCTGTGGCTGCTGTGAGGTGGGCACATCCAGGGAGCCTACAGTTGACACAGCCCCGGGTGCAGCAGCAACAGCTGCTAGTGCCTCACCAGACGATGCAGAGAGAACTGGTGGCACACTTGAGGACCGCTGAACAAGACTCAGCCTGTGCTGTGGTAGCAGTGGATGCGGCTGTTGTCCTGCTGAAGACTGAGCTAGGCGATCTGCAAACTGCAGCAGGTGCCGCAACAACACAACCTGGCCTTGCTGCAATGACGGACTAGCATGCTGCTGTGGTCGCATGAGACCCTCTGTTGCGCTCAATGGCAATTGCTGCAGCTGTGATTGGTGCGCTGTGTCCTGCTGTCCTGCAGGACCGGCCACAAGGGCTGCTGGCAACCCTTCTGCACCAGCTGCTAGGACTGCTGCTTTCACACGGTTGAAGTCAACGGCCCCAGCTGCAGCCAACAGCTCAGGTTGCTGCAGCAGGTTCTCAAGCTCTTGCTGCTCTTCTGCTGTGGCTGATGGCTGGTCAAAGCTATCTTCAGCAGGTGATGGCTGTTGCTGCTGCTGCTGCATATCTATCACTGCTGTTATTGCTGGCTCAGAGGTGTGTTGGTCCCTGCTTGTTGCTGCTGGGCTTGGAGGGGGCCGCTCTTGCTGCAGCTCGGCTGCCGTCTCCTTGACGGCAGGTGCCAGCTTCTGTTGTTGACCCTGTAAGACAGCGGTCAAGCACATCCCGTGACAACACCAGAACCTGTGATGAGGGCTGTTTGCATGAACACTCACCCCAGGTCTGTGCATGTACCATCAATATGGAGTACCAGCACGTGGTGGTGTGATAACACATGAGACTGAGTGATCCAGGAGGCATGACAGTCTGCGCACTCACCTTGCTGGGACTTCCTCCCTTAGGTAGTCCAAGATTGGCCATGGCACGTTCTGCTGCAGCAGCCGCTGCTGCTTCAGGTGCAACAAGCTCATCTGCCCTCCTCTTGGCTGGGGATCTTGGGCTGCTGGGAACAGCAGCTGCATCTATATATTGAGGACCAGCGGCACTAGCAACAGCAGCAGCAGCTGAAGGAAGACGATTGGGTGCAGTTTCACTGTCATCAGCAAGGCCTGGTGGCAGCTGCTGTTGCTGTTGCTGCTGCCACTGCTGCCGCTGCACCATTGACGTGTTGCCAAGCAGCTGATGTTGCTGATCTAGGCGTTGCTGCTGCTGCTGTCCAGGCGCTAGGAGTGCTGCCACTGTTGCAGTGCTCAAAGGAAGCTGCAGATGTTTCAACAGGACAGTGACCTGCTGCTCTCTGGGACTGGCCAGGAACGCTTCGAGGCTCACACCCGCACCAGAACAAGCATCAAGCAACAACTGCCCCATGCTGTGCTGCAACAGCAGTGCTTGCTGTTGCTGTGCAGCCTGACTTGCCAGCACCTGTTGCTGCCCCAGGTCACTACGCTGCTGTGGTGTCTGCTGCTGCGGGCTGTTCTGAGCAGGTTGCAGCTCAGCCTGCAGTGAAGTAAACGGCTGCTGGGTCCCCTTGCGGTCAGGTTGCTGCTGCCGCTGTTGCTGCAACTGCTGCATGGGCTGCTGTAGCTGCAGCTGAAGCTGTTTTGGAAGGCGGGTTGCTATCTGCACTGGTGTAAGGACACCTGGCTGCTGTTGCTGTTGTGCTGGAGATGCTGCCATTGTGTTATTGTGCTTTTGCAAAGCAGCCCAGGTGTTCCGAAACAGCCTTTCGAGCTCTTGGACAGCAGCCTCAGGTTCCTGCAGACAAAGTGTACACGCGAGCACACGCAGAATGATGGGCGATGCAGAGATGTGAGAGTAGCAGCGCCCCTCGCAACCACTGCAAACATGCATTACCCACAAGACGCTGACATGCACCCAACAGAGAACTGCAAGAGTTCTTTGAAAAGACTACCGCCAGAAAAAGAACATGCCTGGTCAGCCGTCCCCTTGGTTATCCATTGCTCTGATGGGCCCTTACCTTGCTGGCAACAGCCCTGAGCAGTGTTGCCCCATGCCCAAAAGCCCGTCTGATGCGGGCAAAGCTGCTGCGCACTACACTCCTGCCCAGATTGTTGTTGGGCAGCAGGGGGTCCATTATATTTAAGCAGCGCACCACAAAGGCCTTGCCGTTCATGTCTGCCCTGCTGCTGGCCATCTCTGCCCTGAAGCGGGCGAGTGAGTCAGCCAGCCGGCTGTCACACTGCAGCAGTGTGTCCTGGGGCGCAAGGGAGGCATCCACTGCATGGCAGGTAGGATGTCAACAGGCCAACAATCAGGCAAGATCGACATTTCTGGAGACGAGAGAGTACTGCTGAAGGGCGACTGGCTTGGACAAAATGCAGGGCATGGGCATGCGTCTGCGCTGTGAATGTACTCAGAACAGACACAATGCAGCTGCACTCAGTTCATACTTTGATCATGTGTGTGTGGTGCTAACGCCTACCGTGAGCACTTGGCAGACTGGGCAAATCCTTGAGCGGCACAGGTCCCAGCAGGCTCACGCAGTAGTTGTCCCAGTCAAAGCTGCTGAACTCCACCAGAAAGTTGTACAGCACTGTCAGCGGGCTGTCAATGCTGCCATGGTACTTGTTGAACACGTACAGCACCAGCGTTTCCAAAGCATACGTGCTGATCAAGCCATGGTGAGCCCCAAGCAGCCTGCTTTCGTAATAGCACCAGGCTTTCACCTGTAACGCAGGTCATGGACATACCAGGTGGCACACGTGGCCCTTGTTTTAGAGGCTTGCACTGTCGCTGGAAACACGCCACAGCTGCAGCACTGACCTGGGTGGAGACAGTGACACCCGCATGTGGTTGCAGCTGCTGTGCTGGTTTTGGGAGGAGCTGCATCAGTGTGTATACCAAGGAGTACTTGCTGAACTCCGCTGCTTGCTCACCAGTATAATGCTGCGCTTGAAGATATTGCTGCTGCCAATCAAGCTGTTGATTTCTTCCAGAAAGTTCAATGTGACTAGGCCACCCATCTGATTGAAGCTGATATCTACAACAATGTTGTCCACCAGGCATTTCAGTAGCTTCACCTGCAGGCGCACAGCGTAGAACCCATACATGTCAGCCAGTTGACATCTGCCTAGCTGCTTCGGCCTTGATGAGCCTGCCATATGATCTGCTTCACCTACGTAATAACCTTACAACTTGTATACACTGACTCTCACCTCGGCATTGATGACTGTTACATCTCCTATCCTGAAAGGTGCACTGCCAGCAGCCTGTTCCTGCTCAATGACACCTTGCAGCTTCAGTGCCCATGTATCCCGCATGGACTGCGCCACCTCTTGCGCACAAAAGACTGATAGGTCAATGTCACCATCTGGTAGGTACGTGCGCAAGGGAACTGAACCAAACATGTAGGCATTAACCTGCACTCCACACCCTCCAGTCAGTGCTGCCAATAGCTTTGCAGCCGTGTTCGCCAACAGCAAACTCCATTTCAGTGCACCGTAGCAACATGTGCATTGTTCTAAGCTTGCCATGCCGCCCCAAGAAGGCAACAGCACCGAGGCAGATGGACCGTGGGAACAAGATGAACGCCGGGAGTCTCGCTGCCCTTACCTGCTCCGGTGCAAAACAACGGGTAATAATTTTCCTGACATATTCCTGAACGCCATATCTGCGTTCCACAGACTCTCTGGACGGTTTAATCGTTTGGATAAGCTGGTTGATGGCTTCGCAAGTTGCATCGTGGAAGCGTAGTGTTGAAGGCATCATATACGTTTCAGGGGCTTTTCAAGGGCTACATGAGGCCCCCCTGTGCATCCAGCCAGACTATCACTAGTAATACGGCTCACAGCAAACCTTTCCTAAGACGTTGCGCACAGTACATGCAATCTTTTGGCAAGACAAACCTGGGACGTGCAATCGCACCCCGTCGACGGTCTGATGATACGGCATTTTTGAGGGCACCTGACTTGTTACACAGAATACTGCAAGCTCAGAACGTAAGAGAGCCACCGCTGTCCTGATATGCATTATGGTAAACATTCCCTACTAGTTGCATCACTGAGACACGTGCGTTGCATGCACACTGCAAGTTTCATCGCCTGAACTTTGACACTGGGGCCAGGACTCGTGCGGCCAGACAAAAGGTTTAATGTGCAGCTTAAGTAAAGCAAGCATGATCTGATAGCGTCTGGACGCTGCAGTGTATCTCAACGGGCTCTGCAGTCAGCAGAACAGCAGTAGTGAAACAGCCGGCCAGGCGCCTGTTCGTTGGGCAGCTGGAGGCCATGTTGAGGTTGCTGCAACAGTACCTGTCGAATCACCTGCAGGTATCTGCCGTCGTGCAGTGCCCAGGAATAGGTGTACCTCGTTGGCCTGCCTGCACAACCACCATACGCATGGCAACTACACGCAGAAACAAGAAGAGCTCAGACTTAAGGGTGGGCCAAGTGGTAGAGGTGCTGCTTTCATAGCTGCGTGCAGATCTGCAAATTATCTACATTCACCATTGCCTGCACAGCTGCTGCTATAAATTCATCTGACACATGTTGGCATCCTGCCACAGAACTCGGCGAGTAGCTGGCCAGAGGACAGCCGCGACTGCTTGCAGCTAAGCAGTGCATAGCTGGGTTTGGGATTGATGCAGGGTTACGACCACCTGCTTCACCAATGGAAATGCAGTCAGGTGCACAGTGGCAAAGCCAAAGCACCTGCTTCAAAGAAACACAAGCAGGCAGCAACCAAGCAATGGTTTGAAGGTGCGTGGCTAATCATGAATACAACTGTAGCTTTAGCTGGCTACAAGCATAGAAAAGGGGGTAAGCAGGCGTGACAGTAGCAGCAGCTCTGCCACAATGAAGCAGTTTATCAGGACTGGTTCTTGCCATGTTGGTGCTGCGGGTTCATCATCAGCAATGCAGTGATGTCAGGTGTGGGCTGCTGTGCAGAGTTGAAGAAAGGTGTGCAGTTGCACTGTGCAGACACGAGCTAGTTTGTACCTGAAGACACTCAAGGCCCTGATCAGTCAGCTGCTGTAAAGATAATTGAGCAGTGCGATAGCATAGCTACCAGCATCAACACCATGCATACAGCCATAGTTGACATGTCAGCTCTCGCAGCTGTTGCTGTTGAAAAAAACACCGAATTTCTTCAACGCACATGACCAACGACTGACAACTACTCTACACACAAGTGTTGATTGTGACTGCCAGTGAGCTGTGCTGTTCTTGTCCGACTGCAGGCGCACCACTTGGTGGCAGCACCAGCAACGGCAGCACAGGTAGAACCAGCAAATCAGCCAGGCGGCAGAAGCACAGGTCCCCTGAAGTTTTCCACTGGCAAGGCTCTTCACACACCTGGTCAAACGCCGACCTTGCGGAAGCAGCAGCAGCAGCACAGCTACATCCTGATGAGTACTACAACCTGGCGTTTGGCAAGCCTGATCACACTGAAAGCAGCAGTGAGGCCAAGAGAGGCAGGCGGAAAGCAAGGCGATTGCGGCGGAGAGCCAGGCGCATGCAACAAGCTGCAAAGGCTTGGGGGTATGCTGAGTACACCTATGACTGGAGTGATAGTGAAGATGATAGTGATGAGGAATGGCAGCAGCAGCAGCAGCAGCACTATTACGCGGCTGGTCGTCCGGACTGGCAATGGTGGGATGACCAACAGGAAAGGTGAGCAGCCTGGGCAGAATAACTGTGTAGGGGCTTGTATGTGATGTGGACTAGCAGGCTGACCAGGATATGCATCATGTGAGCGGCTGTAAATCTTGCCAACACTTTGTGGTGAAGTGATTCTGCCTAGCAGCACTGTCCTTGGTCAGGCATTCTCATCCTCATTGCTTGCATCTGCCAGTACTGTGGTTATGTGCTGGCGCAATGAGCACCTGACAATCATCACCCTGCATAGCTCTCACAGAGGTTATGAAACACACACTCGGCTGCTGTGCACTGTGCAGGCAGTGGTTTGAACAGGCATGGCGGCAGTCAAATGGGCGGCAAGGGCGGCAGCAGCAGCAGTCCCAGCAGGACCGCAACAGTAGCAGCAGCTATGGCAGTCACAGCAGCAGGCCCTGGTGGGAAAGCTTTCATCAAAGCTTTAAACAGCAGCAGGAGCAGTACAGCCAGCAGCAGCAGCACAGTCACACGCAGCATTCGTCGCAGAACCACCAGCAACATTCTTCCAGCAGCTGGCAGCAGGCTGGTACAACAGTCAGACACCCACCATGTGAGTAGTTACACGCTACCTTCTTGCTGTCGAATATGGCGTTGCGGGCGCACTCGGCAAGTGCATGGCGGTTAGGAATGCACCATCAGTCTGTCGTGTTGCACCTGTGTGGCTGGCTGCCTCACTGCAAGTTTGTAGAGGTCGGATATCAACGTGAGAACGGCACAGTAAGTAGCTTGCTGCTGGAAGCTGAGAACTGCTTCTGACCTTTCTGTTATTGTGTGGGTGCCCCTGTGCTGCCTCTTGCAGCTGTGCTGGAGCACCTTGCAGTCTTGGGCCTGCCACCAACTGCAGCACTGCAGCGAGGCCAGCTCAAAGTAGCTTTTCACAAGGCAGCCATGCAGTGGCACCCTGACATGCACGTGGGTGATGGGCCCAAGGCAGCTGCTGAAGCCAAGTTCAAACAAGTCAAAGAGGCCTATGAGAGCTTAATACCCCATGCACCCGCCTGAGCCAGGTTCAGTAGGCGCTCACCTGCCAATGAACAGTCTTTCATTTTAGTCCACATATGCCAACATCTACTGCCAGTGAGCAGTGCCAGATGCCTGTGCCACTGGCATCTGGCACACTCATCACTTGTTTTGGCATCCTTGACGGCTTTCAGGATTGTAAGTTGCAATATGACGTTTTGGTTTGCTTTTTGAAGGGGATTTCCAGCTGAAAGGCCTGCAGGCCACAAGGCTCTTGGAGAAGAAGAACAAGAAGAAGAAGAAAGTTACTCCATCAACTGATCCTAATGGTGAAGTTCAAGTGCGGCACATCACCCTCCATGCAGAGCTTTATGCAGGACCCGCGTATTTGGCACAACATCCTTGATCCTATCAACGCAGCATCAAGCTGTGCTCTACATGGCAAGCTTGCAGTCAATCTGCACTAGGCTGAAAACTTTTGCTTGTCCGACAAGCACTCTCAGTCAGAGTGTTGCCACACCTAAGTGTCGCACAGGCTGTCCGTGTCTGTATCTGCTGATGTATGCCACAGACACATGTGCACTACATTTGATTACCATGGCCAACGATGGCATGGAGCCTGCGATGCGTCTATCAGTGACTGATCCACGTGTTTCTGGCAGTGGCCAGCTGATACACCAGCTGGCTACCGTAGTGACTGGCTACGTATACCGTAGTGACTGCAGTTGAAGTTGTGCTGATCAGCATGAGCGCTCGAGCACGCTGGCAATCCAACACCGGGCTGGCAATTCTCTATAATGGGGTCATCACAAAAGAGACTGCCTTTTGCTGGAAAATGCTGCCGTAGAGTCCTGTCGGCCAATGCTGCCGCGGAGTACGAGCCGCGGATCAGCCGATCAATGGATTTCCCGGTACCGGGCGGGGGATTGATGATGACATTGATAGCTCAAAAGGGTGGTTAAGGGCTCTAAGTCACTTGCAGGTTGGCAGCCTGTCTCGCTAAGCACCTGGAAAGGCTTACTTGACTATCCCAATGCTGAAGCTGTTGAATGTCATGAAGGACTGGAACACTGGTGGCCAGCCGACACGGCCACTTCATAGGGTAGACCACTTACATGCCATCAATAACAGAGATAAAGCAATTTACAGCTGCAGACTCATCAAAAAGTCTGGCAATTATTCCAAGTTGAACCAGCGTGCAATTGTCCAACCGTCACGGTGTACGGTACACCCCATGATGGGGTGCGCAGCAGTGCTACGCAGCCATCACCGAATTACGAGCAAGTGCTTTGATTGGGTGTGGGCAGTATGAGGCGTGGGATGAGGTGAGCCTGTCACAGCCTGTCACGCATTCTCATCTCATACAAAACGTGCCACATCCGACTACTGATAAGACATCAATACTGGTAGGCATCTTCTCGCTTAGCTCGTTTCCATTTGCCAGGGCCTCTAATCACCATGATTATTATGCTGATGCCCATGATGCCCATCATCATGTACAGGAAGATGTTGAATTGGTAGATATACCGCAGTCCTTTCAAGAACATCACCTGCAGAGAGTAGATAGAGAGCAAGGCACTGGCAGGTGAGGTATGTGCCCTTACAAGGGGGCACCAAGCATCACAGGCAATGCACATGAATCACGCAGTGGCACAGCGAAAAGGGGGGCCTGGTGCTGTGAGCCTTTTGTGTTCTCTCCATGCCGATTCTGCAACACCCACCTGGCTCCCAAACACGTCGAAGATCTGAGTACTGCTTGCATAAGATGCAAATGCTTGCGCTGAGAACTGGATGACTGCACTGGCCATGGCCAGGATCAGTGCTGTGTTGACCAGGAAGCTGCTCATGAATGTGGCACCCACTCTGATGGGATACAAGCTGACCACCAGGAAATTCAAGCCCAGTAAGAAGTTACCCTTGACAGCAACGACTGCAGAACATCACAGCAGCAGACTTGTCAGTGCAGTCCAAACACAACGTGATTCACAGGGCCCATTAGATAGCTAGGCGGTGGGGTGCATATCTATTACAGGCACCTTGTAGTTACCAAGCAGGAGCTATTGCAGGAGCTGCATGCAGCAGGGTTCAAAGGGACAAGCAGCTTGGCACCAATGCACTGAAGCACAGTGCAAGTTCACTGACCAGATGTTTGAATACTGGGACAAGCACTGGCTCTTCCCCACTCACTCATCAGGTAGGCACAGAAGGCGCCAAAAGCTGCCACGCCAAATAACGGAAACACTCCGTCCAGCTTGATGAATACTTCATTCAGAATTGGGTTGATTGGGACTGGCGGCAGCATGTATACAATGATGTGAGCTAGCCAGCAGCCTGACACACAGAAGCCAAGCAACCCCATTATGCCTGTGCCAATGTAACCCAACTGATACAGCACCCACTTAACTTCACCATCTTGGCCCTGCATATGAACACAACAACGGCAGTCCTGGAATCAGCCCTTGCAAATAATCAACTGAGGCATATGGGGATTCCATGGCAAGGATGCAGCACCAGGCCCTGCAACTGACCTCATGTCGGGCATGGCATGCGCCCATGAAACATATTGACTGGAATCAACACTAGCTGTGCCGGGGCTGCAAGCATTGTCAGCCTGCTGAGAGGGCGGCTGCGCTGATCCCTGTTTGACTGCTGCGATTGCTGCTCAGGGATCCGTATCACTGCTCTGTCAATGTTCTGGTATGTGTGCAGTGAAGAACAGGCAGCTGACGCTGTGTCAACACCCCACCTGTGGAAAGACACTGTCCAATACAATCTCATCCTCTTCCAACTGAAGTAGCTGTCGCTGAAGCTGCCTGAACTGACTGCGCCAATGCCTGTTGCGCCCCGCCTCCCGGTCCTGCTTCTTGAGCAGGTCTGATGTTGCCTGAACCAGAAGATGTAGCGCAAATGCTCAATACTCACCACCCTGCCTTCCATCAGCAGGTCGACAGCAGGTGCAGCCTTCAATAGCATGATACCTTCATAGTAAGGCGCTTATTCAGGCATGTGATTGCTTCTCAGCAAACCTGTATGATCATCAGGTATTGCAGGCTGCAATACAAGGGCAACAATGCTCCTAATGCAGGGACTGACCTTGATCTCCTTTGCCCTCATGGCCAGCCCCCTTGCCCTCTCTATATATTCACTCTTGGTGATGACTGCTTTAGGCCTGCTGATATACTGGAAGATCCAATCAAGTGGGGCGGCAAACATGCCCCAGCCAGCAAACACCAGAAACAGTATCCAGCCTGCAGTAAAGTGTGCACTGCCTTGACAAATTGGGCTTGGCTTGGAAGCAGCTATCTGGTTAAACAGTATACAGCCAACCTACAGAAGCGTGGGCAGCAAGCCTCCCACAGCTTGTCTTGCTGCTACAACCGCAGTGCACCATGTACCCGTAGTGAATCAACCTGCTGCTGCTGCTGCTGCTGCCAAAATCGGCCAAATGCAAGTCCAAAATCAACCCGGAGCTTGTTACATTAAAGCGACTGCCAATACCACCCTGCAGGAAATAGGTCCACTGCAAGAAGCCTTACCCATCACCGACTGAATGGCCATCACATACACGGGGAATGATACGCGTAGTGTCCAGGTCCTCCCTACAAATTTGCTACCAAAGGCTGTACACTGCAATCACAAAACTGTGATCATTGCTGACCTCATGAAGCACAATGTGTAGGTCACTGCAGGTAAGTGCTCGATGCTTTCACAGCAGCACATCACAGGGCTTACAGCTGCCCCTAGCAGCAGCACTATCACCCTGATGGGTAGCAGAATACTCAGGTTGGTGAAGCACTACAGTTGCTGCTGCAATCAACAGCGCTGTTGCTGTCTCACCAAATCATCTCTTCCTGCTGTTGATCCAGTAGCGTTGAAGCCATCCATACCCTGGCCTGGTATAATACATTTTGTGCTGTGATTTGATAATGCTGGCAACTGATCTAACGCTAGCAGCCCTGATGTCAGCTCCTGGGTTGGGTACTCAACATAGCCAGCAAGCCCTGCAAAACATGAGAATGCCCGACTGGCAGTTGCTCTTGCTCAAGTTATCTGTGGGCAGCTGTGTTATGACAGCTGGCCTGATGGCCACCTGGATTCAGCTAGTGGTTTGCAGGTTGAGAGCCGTTGATGAGCCATTTGACTCCCAGGAGAAGCTTACCATAGGCCACACCTATGCCTAGTCCAAGCACGACAGCCATGGCCAGAGTCCACATGAAGGCACTCTTTATCCGGAGACCACAGGAGCTGCAGAGAACAGCGAATGAGTTTGAGAGGGAAAGGGCAGTGCACATCTGCTGCATGTAATCAGCAATGACTACACACACGCTTGTATACATTATTGCTAAACGCGCTAGTTCAGAGTGCCGCACTGCCTCATGAGAGGCCCGCTTACTAGTCACTGTCCCCTTCATAGTAGAACATGGTGAAGGGTATGAAAAAGAAGGTCATCACCAGACTGGTGATGAACGATGCTTGCCACATTTGTTGCATTGGCAATGTGAATTTGCATGAGCTCTCCACTATGCTGAAAGAGCAGGCCGCTCTGTTGGCCACATCTAAGGGGAACAGCAGGACCATGGCCATGGCCAGCCACAGGCCGAACACAACCACTGCTTTTGGGAACCATGCTTGGTTCACATCATCCGGGTGCTGGTAGTGAATGAGTATATAGATGTTTACAGCGACGAGAATAAGAGAAAGCGCCACTGTCAGAAAAATCAGGAACCAGTTCAAACCGTCTGGCAGGGCCATGATCTGGTGTTAATAGAGGGCTGGCAATCATGCACAAATACAGCCAGCTGGCATCCCAACGAATTGTCGCTTGCAGTCCAACAGCGTCCACGCCAGCTTCGTCAAAGTCTACGGGGTCAATCGGCGTGTGCAACAGGTGCTGGCGTGCAAACTACATTCATCAGCATGTTTAATTCAGATCGAGCTTAGTGGTGGTCCAAGCTGCTGCTGTGCCTTGTATTCTGCACTACCGCTGTCACTGACATAGCTGAATATGTTCAGCTGCGTTTTTTTGCTGCCACCGTGAGCCAGGAAATATATGCCTTATATTACTTTATATTTTTTACATTCATACTACCTGGGCATGCTTCTGCGCGGTATCCGTACACTTGCTGGCATGCTTCTGTACAGTATGTATGCACCAGGGCAAGCAAGCAAGCCCACCAGCCAAGGAATTGCCAACAGAGGCGTGGCTCTGATATGCCCAGATGTTCTGAGAAGGTGCTGTGACACTAGGACAAACCTGAATATCGCAAGGCTATGTGAAGCACAGCACGTAAGCAGCAATGTAGCATGGCTCTGTCAACAGAACTGATTCACTAGTCAAGTGAGTGACCCTTGATCCAGCTCACCACTTCAGACAGCGCAGCACTATACATCTCTGCTGCATACGCAAACATTGCTACACTTGTTTATGTCGGTTCTATCTGTCGGTCTGCCTCTGCTGTTCAAGTTTGATTCCTGCCAAATCCTGCAGCAGCCCATGACATACAGTGTATACCCTCTGATTGCATCTTGGCCAGTGTCATCAGCGGGACGCTCACCCAATGTCCGCAGTCGTAGCATGTCGCTGTATATGTCACAAAAGCCAAGGTTCGCTCTTGTGTGGTTGGCTAGGGATCACAAAGTATAGCAGAGCTTGGAGTCTATGCTGGAGAGTGCTGCAGCGCAAACACAACAAGGGTTAGACAGCAGTCCGTGCATGCACACAGCACAGCATGAGAAGCCCCACTAGTTGATCAGGTCAGTGACTTGTGCATTATCATGTGCAGCAGCTGCCAAATCGCCCTGCGTTGCTTCCATCTCACCAAGTGCAAAAGCTTGTAGTGTGTTCATTGGGTAGCAAAAATCCATGGCATATTCATCATGCCCCTTCTTGCCAAACAACACGACCAGGTCATTGCCCAGATGATTTGTATTATGGTCCCAGTGCACCAGCTGGAAGTTCTTCAGGCTCAGCTTGGTCACCCTTCCTTTGAAGTCCAGGTAGTGCACTGCAGCAAAAAAGCAACTCCACTGCATGCTCAGTTCAATGCAGCAATGGCCAAGTTGACGTTGGTGATGTAGAAGCTGTCCTGAACGCATCTGAAAAGGTAGCTGATTGCTACTTTGCACTGCCCAAGACCCACAACAGAACCATGTGACAGTTGCATAGTCCTGTGACCTACCTCGTTTAATGGGGTCATAGTGTGGCTGCATCGTGTGCAGCATCACAAGGTCCCGCTCAAGACTCATGGGCAGCTCACGAGCGCGTGCTGCTTCCATACACACTGTGAGCTGGTCATACTGGCTGCCACTGGAGGTGGTGCCCCCCCAGATCTGCAGACAGTATCGGGCGTATCGGTCATCATCTGTTATAACACCACAAGAAAACTGTCCTGCAGAGTTCAGCTGCATATGCCCCAGAATGAGGATGCATCAAGGCGCTGCTGCTGACGTCGATTCAATAGGCTATGGCTGTGTGTCTTGCCATGGCTGAAGGCAGCCACAGCTTCAGCTGCTGTAGTGTGGAAAGAAGTGGCTGCCGAGCTGACCCACCTGTGATTCTGGCACTGGCACCACTGCTGTCATTGTGCGCGGCCCCGTTTTGATGTGGTTTATGGTTGGCTTGTAGTTAACTGCTAGCAGCTGGGCATTGAATCCCTTGTGAGAGTTGATATCACCTCCCTTCCCTCGTAATAAGTATTCTGTTCCAATCACATTGGCCTTCAGCTGCAAGAAGAATGTGACACAAGTACTCTGACAAACACTTTCCCTCAGCAAGCAACATGGTTTCTTGAAGCCTGAACCTCGGACAACCCCTCCATAGCCCTTATGCTCCATTGCATAAGTCTCCAACAGCAAGTTAGCACTCAGCACCCAATCTTCAGCAGGGGGGCAGCCTGCTGCGTTTCTGAGCTCTGCAATTGAAATAATACACACGTTGCACCAACATATACTCCTACCCAAGGTGATGAGTCATCACACAGTGTTTTGGCAGGCAGCAGACATCATGCAGCCACTTACTTTGGCAACAAGCTGCTCGTCTCCGCGCTTGATGTTGGCTCCGTCACCCTCCATGCTGATGAGGTAGCAGCTACTGGTACTCTTCTTGCGCTTCCTTGCTACTGCAAGCAATTCATCCGAAGCTTCTACCCGCAACTCAAAGTTAGGGGCCATCCCGAGCAGCCCAGCTGTGCGCTGTACATAGCACTGTACCACACCATTGCTGGGCCCAGGCAGCTCCAAAGCAGCGAGCTTGTTGCCGGCAGCTAGCAATGTAGTGAACTCGCTGTGCCACTCTGCAACAGTGCGACAGCTGCTGCTGGCATGACCATTGACCAGCCTGTGGGCACATAGGGCATAACTTCTGAACAGGACAGCTAGCCAACAGGACTGCACATGATGTACAGCTTCCTAGTAGGTTCAACACTTATTATCTTGCAGTTGGTGACTTTCAATTGGTCACCAGCAGTAGACAGCATACCTGGTTGCTTTGGCTACACGTTGTGCTACTGCAGGCGCATGTAAGCCGCCGCCGCTGCTGGTCGCTGCTGATACGCTGGCCACCACTACGTTGTCAGTGAACTCTCTGAAAGCCTGCACACTGGTCACACTGGCTCCACCACTGCCAACCCTGTGCATATACAGTCAGCAACACGCTAATATCTGCAGGAGATTTTACACACCTCAGCCAGCCCTATCCTAGGGCAACAGCAGATGAGAGCAAGGCCTTGACCAGTCACTCTTGTCAACGCCTCAAGCACACCCTGAGATTGCATGTTGATTCAGATGCCGCAACTGTTTTGCTGAAGGCGTAATCTGTCATCACAGTGACCTACAGGCGCTCTCTCAGTTTGCCGATCCCGCCTGAGCCAGAGGTGCTACCGCTGCTGCCAGGTCTGCTGCTGTGAGCACTGTTGCCCTCATCACTCCCAGCCATCAGGTTGTTGTGTTGGGCAATAAACGGCTGAGCAGGGGAGGCTGATCGACTCGTGTGCACCGTGTCTGCTGCAGGCTCCTCATAAGCAGAATTGAAGTAACCCCTCTTGATCGCTGTTGGGCTGCCAAAGCCCCCTGGATTGCCGGTGACACCTGCGACTTGTTTGCTGCACGGAGTGCTGTTGTAACCAACTGTCACTACTGCTGTTACTGCAGCGTTGGAGTCACTGCATGCTATTTCTGACATCTCTTGCTCAAGTGCTTGAGAGGCAATCAGCCGGGCAGGGGTACTAGCTGCAGGAGGGGCAGTGCAGGCGGACGAGGCAGAGTTGTATTACACCATGCATGCTACCTGCGATGGCCTCAATGGACATATCATCTGTCAGTAGCTGAAGAATGCCAGGCAGGTTGCCTGGCACAGGCTAACAAAATGTTGCGACAGATTGTTGCTGCTTGGCCCCTTGTTCAAAGAAGGTATGACACCTTTGTTGGTGTTTGGTGAAGATGCCGGATATTGAGAGTATCTGAATTGCATTCAACCCATATGATACATGGCTTGCTGATGAAAGTGCCTAGCACAGCTGCACAGGTTGGGATACAGGGCGGCCGCAATGTATCATACTGCTGTACTGTCCCCGACTACAGTCAAGTTGACTCGCGCAGTGCCTGTGGTTGACTAGAGGACCCCTGCATGATGAACATCCCCCCGCATGCATGCTGGTGTTACCTGTTGACATTTTGCTGGGTGTCCATGACCTAGGTGCAGGAGGTGCTGGTATGTGAACACCTTGTGGCTGCATGGCAGGTGTCATCATCAGCCTGTGGCTGCCAGCAACTGGCTCAGCAACTGTGCTGTATGTGCTGAGGCCTCCATTGTACGCTTGCATGGAGCCCACGGGGTATGCTGATGACCTGGGGGGCTGCTGCTTGAGTAGAGCTTCAGGCTGGGACTGCTGCTTCAGCAGAGCTGCTGGCTGGGTGTAGGATTGTGGATAACTGCACTCCATCACAGTTGGACCTGATGCTCCCTGAACAACAAGCAGGATATGCAAGGTGACTCTCTCTTGAGTACATGTCGACAAGCCAAGCTAGTTGTGAATGTTTGCCCCAGTAAACGCATACTCACAGCACAAGTGAGTTATAGGGCTGAAGGGAGGACCATTGCTGTGCAGAGCAAAGGTGACCAAAAGTGCTCTGCAGCAGGTGTGGTGATTGATGCACTTACCCCAGCACTTCGCACCCGCTGCCTGCTGTAGGATTCCATTAATCACCTTCAATTTGCTTTGTAAGCAGTGCTACCAGGCAACAGGAAAGCTAGAAGAGAAAAATACAACTAGCTGTGCCAAGTCAGCAAGCCTGACTATAGTGACTGCTCTCTGGGGCACTGAGCGTGTCCAAAACATATGGTAATACTATGAAAGTTCCAAGGTATCTGCAAGGCAACAATGGTTGAATGCACGTTGTCGCCCGCGCGGCAATCCCGAGCCTGTAGACTGTCCAAACAATGTGGGGCACAACCATCACCATTGCTTGCAATTATATCATACTTTGACGAGCAACAAAAAGGAGTAAAGCACGCAAACCTGGTTACTGCTATTAATAAGTAACAAGCTGGCACTACAAATTGTAGTCTACAATACAAGGAGTCGACAAACTCCCAACACAACAGCGAGCGTACACGCCACTACGCCAGGGCACCAAGAAACTGTTGTCGCTGCTGGAACAGCTGTCTATCAGAGCCCGGATAAGGGGTTACAAGTCAAACAAGTTGTCTCGGACACAAAATGTCGCAGCGCACAGCTGAAATCAGGCTGCCCACAACGTGCAATGCCGCTGAAGCAACTTTAGTGCGCAATAGCCTCAATCGTCATCTTCTACAGCCTCAAAGTCACTTTCCTCTTCTTCCTCGCTCTCCTGCTGCAGCTCTTCTTGATTCTTCTCTTCCTCTTGCTCTTCTCTTATTTCCTCATCATCACTGCTCAGAACAACTGCCTTGTTCTTGGTACGTTTGGCTACTGGTGTTGCTGTAGGCAGTAGCTGTCCATTACCCTCACTAGCCCCCATGATATTTGCCAGCCCCTCTTCAACATCGCTACTGGACTGATGCTGCCGTTTCTCAGAAAGGGAAGGGCCGTTCAACTGTTCCCTGACTGCTAATGCTGCGACATGCATCTTGGCTGCTGCTGGTCTTCCTGCTAGACCCTCGCCCTCCTCCTCCTCGTCGTCGTCATCATCATCATCATCATCATCATCATCATCAGCTGCCAGCATGATGGGCTGCTTCGCTGCTGACTTTTGCGCTGCTTTGGTGCCTGGTTGCTTGGTCTGTTGCAGCCTATCGAGACTGCTATCCTCGTCAATGCTATCTCTTGCACTCTCAGACGACAACTGGACCGCTGTTTGTGTCTTTGCTGGCTTCCTCCGCTGCTCAGCTGCTGAGTTGCTGACATTTCGAGGTGGCTGCTGAACTTGCTTCTTCTGCTTGAACTGCTCATTGTCATCAGTGTCTTGTGCCTCTGACTTACTGTCCCCCACACCACCCTCACTTTCAGTGCCACTGTCCTCCACACTTTCACTGCCACTACTGGCTGCCTTGTGCTTTCTGTGGGGCCTCCTATGCTGGTTGCTGGTTGCTGCTGCTTTGGGTCTGCTTCTCTTGCTGCCGCCCTCCTCCTCTGAGTCCACTGCAGCTAATTCACTGTCACTGTCTGACTCTTCCACATTATTGCCCTCCTCCTGCTCATTGTCGTCATTGTCGTCTGATTCGCTTTGCTTCAAGATCCTCCTGCACACAACCAAGCAACACGCATTGCTCATAATGGGGCAGCTGAGTCTTTCCTGAAAAAGGTGCAACATGGCGCATTGTGAAGCCACTGGCAGGCAGTCTACCATTGCATCACTACACGTGGTCCTTTTGCATCACATGCTGGCAGCTTATGGTGGCAGATCGGCTGAAAAGGATCTGGTTGCAGAACGCACTGACAAGTGTGCGCCACATCAAAAGTGGCCAGAGCAGTGCTGCCAACAGGAATGATCCACTCTGATAGCATTGCGACAATTGTGGCAAAGGCCCACAAGCAGCATGCACAGGCAACCACACTCATCATGCCTGGCACTTTGACACAACGCCATTGGCTGGCATCCTTGGTCTGAACAGGAAGCATGTGAAAGCACTAAGGAGGTATATGAGCATGCCAAGCAGTGCCATGCTAGGTGGCTGTCATACGCAGGTAATGCAGTGGTGACTGCACTGGCCTCACAGGACCCCTGACCCCCCCCCTGCAGGCCACTGTCATCATGCCACCTACCGGTTGACTGACTGACCTCACCTGAAGTCTACTTGTGCTGCTGCTCTCCTGGGCCGCCTCCCCCTGCCGCTGTCATCATCGTCGATGATGTTTGACAGGTCAATGCCCTCCATGTCCCGCTGCATCTCAAGCTTGGCTTTCACACGGGCAATAGCCTGCCCATCAGACTTGGCTGACAGCTGGTGCTTGGCTAACAGTGTCTTTAGTGCTTCCTCAAGGGCTGCAGGGTCAGGATTCTGCAAAGGCAAGATTGCCAAGTTTGCATGCAAGACTCCTGTGGAGTGCACTAGTCACTACACTTAAACTGCCTCACGTCAAGTTGAGGTGTCCCTTGCCTCATGTAACATCATCAGCCACATGAAAAGTAGCCTCCATCATTACAGGAAGATACAGGTAAAGAGATGAGATGAGAATTGACAGGGAGATACAGGCAAAGACATGAGAAGCAGCGCCAGTTGAAGGGGGGCTGATGGACTTTGCCAAACCTTCTCAGGAAGTGCTGCTAACCTTCTTGTACATATTAGGTGGTATGGTTATACCAGCGCCTCTGCAAATCTGCTGCAGCTTCTGCACTCGTGGACCATGCTTGCTGCCTGCTGGTGCTGCTGCTCTTTGCTTCCTTGCTCCTGCCTTCTTATGGATGGCTTCTGTACCAGAATCAGACCCAGCTGCTGTGTTGTCACTGTCAGTAGATATCTTGCGCTTCTGCAGCAGTTTGGTAACAAAGGCCGGCGAAAGAATCATGATATTGCTTGCGGATAACCAGCTGATGGTCCAAGTTGCTGAGTGTTTCAGACACAGTTGACTTTGAGCATTCAATTGATGTATGAAGAAAGTAGTAGCCATTCACTGCCCATGTGCTGTGGTTTGCGGCCACTTGTCATCTACATACGCAATGGGACTAAAACTAAACAGGAATTGCTAGCTGACCTTTGCTGGCTTGCTGGAAGCTGTTCTGTTGGCGGCTTTGCTCTTGTCAATAGCTGCAACCGTGGTATGTTCATCCATGCCATCTGGCTCCTGTTTGGCACGCTTCTTGCTTCCATTAGCTGCCTTAGCTGCAGGTCCTTTCGGCTTGGCTACTGCTTTCTGCTGCGTCTTTGGCAACCTATCAGCATCTTCTGCTGCAGCGTCCTGGAACATGATCTGCCGGTGGGCACAGACAGCATGATATGGCTGTGTCATTCAACAGCATACAGCAAGCACCACAGTTACCCACAAATTGATGGTTACACCAGCTGGAGCCTGCACATGTAAAGGTAGAAGCATGCAATGGTGAACAACGATAGGTGCTTTGCACGCCAGAGAGTCCCCCACCTTGTCAATCAGCTCTGCAACTACAGCTTTCTGCTGATCCAAGCTCTTCTTTTCCAGCCCCAAGTCTTGCTCAATGATGCGCCGCACGTGCTTTATGCTGAGAGTGCTGCATTCCAGAGAACATTGACCGCATGATTCCTGAGGTAGGATGCGCCCACAACAATTTAAACCATCCATGACATGCCAGGCCCACTCACTCCTGCTGGGCCATGAACTCTGCTTTCTTGGCCCTGATCGCTTTTTCTATCAATTCTCTGGATGTCATGGTCAGAGCTACAGAAAAACAGATGAACTACAAAACTCCTGCAACACTCGCAGGAAAGGTCTTGCAAAGAGGTCTATGCGTCGTTGCAACTCTCTGTGGACAAAATTGCATATCCTGGCACATTATACCGCAACCGGATCCATACACGGGGTGCCGCACGCTTTGAAGCCGAGAATGACAGGTAGTGACTCCAGGTATCCCTACCACTGCATGGCTTGCAATGTGATGTGTTTAGCGCATTTTCCGATGATGGCAGGTACCTTGTCTGCCGTACAAGCAGATTAGACCGATGTTGCTGTTTGGACGCATCAGCAAGCCCTGCCGTGCTGCCAACAGACAGCTGCAACAGCTGAAGGGCATCATGCAGAAGCATACAGGTGCAACGAGCAGAAGTTCACAGGTAACAGAGTTTGCTCAGAGACAGCTGGATGAAGGCATTATTGACTTTTCGGCCGGCCAGGTGGGTAGCCAAGGTTTTTTCTTACTGTTGACCAAGTTGGAATGATGGAGTGTCCAGTGCACTGATTGCAGCAAACAGCAACTGGATGCATGCACTGTACCACATCAATCCGGATCCCTCCTGGCATCAGCAGGTGCAGATGTTGGACTCAATGCATTGGTTTAATTCTGAATGAGCCGTACAAGCGTACTTCTGCATCAGCTAGCTAGTCCAGCGCTGGACTTGTTGCTTTGCATGCAGCCTGGCCGTGATCTGCTGCCACTGGACCTCATCGCCGCTGGTGCAGCACACCGATTTGCATCAGAGGTGGCAGATCCCTTCATTCTGCAGTAAGCAGTGCCTGCAGGGCTACCACTACTGTCGAAACATTGATGCCAATGTTGTTACGGCCAGTGTGCACTTGCTTGAAAACTGGTCTACTGAAAATAGGGTGACCGCCACCCCAGCAATGCTGGCAGCACAGAGACACAGCAAGTCGTCACAGCATTTGGTGCCTGCAACATGGCCTAAGCCTACATAACCCACACCAACGGTCATACATCTCTATGAACCTTTAGCTAGCTCTCAGCTGGCTATCTTTACCTGACACATGCGCTCCTGATGAGCAGAGTCCACTCAGGGTCGGTGCTGTACCATTGTTTGTGTGCTACAGGCCTGTATGGGTGGCACATGCTTCATGTTGATTTTTTATATTGGGTGTCATTGACAGCATTAGAGTATGTTTGCTCTGCAACATCTTCAGGTATGGCCCAGTGCAGGGCTACGAGTCCTTCAGGAGGTGCCTGGCTGCCTTCCTTACACAATCAACACAGCACCAAGTAGAACCTTCACAACTGATGATCACTGCAGGTCAGTAAGTCATCTTTTGCTTCAGAGACTCGTGCTGATGTCAGACTTTGAGGGCTGCAACTGTGGTCTGTTGACTTGAAGTGGCAGCACAGAAGCAGGCACATTGCATGCTGTCATTTGAGCCGAATCCCTATACTTCTGCCAACGGACAGGTCCCAAACAACTCAGTTCAACACAGTCACTGCTGCCTGTGATGACCTAGCTGGTTATGCTGTTTGATGCGTGATGCCCACTGTTGCAGGTGTATCACATGGCATTGACCTTGCAGTCAGGCGCCTTGCTGGCCCCGGTGACCAGGTGCTCGTGGAGCAACCAACATACTTCCTTGCTGGTGACATTCTGCGGCAGGCAGGCGTGACGATGGTGAGGGGCTGCAACCAAGCAGGGTTTTACAAGGGAGGCAGTGAGACCCAGCTGTGACATGTCTTATCAGGGTGCAGGGTCCTAGGTAGAGGCTGAATGTGTAGACATTTACTGCTTGGCTACTTACTGCATGTTGTTGGCTGCTGCGCCACACATTACGCACCAGGGGTCTTAGATGAGGGGAAACTGCCAGCTGCTGTATCTGTTGCTGCTAGATAGCAGTGCCAACATGTGCTGAAGGGCTGGATGTTGACGCGCTGGAGCAGATGCTGCAAGAACCTCCTGCACCAAAGTAAGAATGGCACACTGACAGCTTGGCGGGCGAGGATGTGGAAAAACAAGAGGAACTAGAGCTTGTCAAGATGATCCCATCAGCACACATCAAGCGTGCTGAACACAAAGTGCACACTGCTGTGTTATGCAGCAACGAGCATAACCACCACAAAGCCACACTTACACACATTGATGTCTACGCCAGTCTTGTCGTGAAACTGCTATGTTGCTGCCATGTTCCCTACCCAGGCAAGCGCCACTGCTTACTCAACTGTCTGTGCTTGCACCTGCTTGCAGGCCCAAGCTGCTGTACACCATACCCGTTCACAATAACCCAACAGGCACCACCTTACCCCTGCACAAACGCCAGCAGCTCCTGCAGCTAGCGCACAAGCACCAGTTTGTGGTTATTGCAGATGAGGTGTACCAGCTGCTCAGCTTCCCAGACTCTCCTTCTCCTCCCCCACCTATGAAAGTAGTAGAACAGAAAATGCTGCAGGATGGCTTGTTGCCGCTCAGGAACAGTATTTGTGCACATGATTGCATCACCACTTCAACCACAGGCACAACTGCAGGTGAAGCTGAAAAGCAATTAGGAAGCCATACTGCAGATCAGCTAGCCGATGAGCAGCAGGATGTGAGCAGCAGTGCCATTGTTGGTGATTATGTCAACACAATACAGCTGCCAGTAGAAGACAGCTTCACTGCTGCCAGTAGGGTTGTGTCACTGGGGTCTTTTTCCAAGATTATGGCTCCTGGATTGAGACTAGGGTGAGAACCAGATCACACTTGATGTGTGCACAGCTGGCGCTATGCGTTACACCACAAAAGGCCTGCAGAAGTACAGCATGCTGCTACTGCTGTGCATGAGCATCTCAGGGCAGCGCCTCAATTCTCTCAACCTGGCTCTGCATGTTGTGCCGCACAACCGTTGGTGACCAATTAAGCAAACAAGAGAGTGTGCCTGACAGCATGAGCTTGTGCCTTGACATCACCCATACCCACCATCTCAAAGACTATTTAATGCCAGCTGAATTGGCACTTGCTGCGTTTGCCTGCAGATGGATAGAGGCGGCTCCTCATCTCTTGCAACTGCTGATGCTGGACGGTGTCCTTGGCTCAGGGGGATCAATAGCACCCCTGGCCTCTGGCATAGCACACAGCTGTCTTCAGTTGGGGTTGCTGCAAAACCACCTGCACAATGTCATCAAGCCAGCATTGAAGAGGGGATGTGAGGCGTTGACGCAGGCCCTGAGGACTGAAATGCCCACATGTAGATTTGAGCAGCCGCTGGGTGGTTACTTTGTGTGGTTAGATCTAGGTCCAGAGGTGAGTACTGTTGCAGCATTTGGTGCAGAGCCTCTGCAACAATCGTTACACTCTTACACTGGCAGGACAAGGCTGCTGAGGTCAGTGGTTTTGTAAATAAATATCCTGATTACGTCAAGCACATGTTGTTGTTCTCAACGGATGCGACCCACCACAGGTGACATTGTATGATTCAGCACCAGTATGGCATAGTGCTTGCAGCAGTGGGCACTTCATTGCTATAAGCATGAAGTATTCTGGGTCACACTGCCTGGCTATGAAAGTTCGTGCATTGGGTGTCACGGGGTCTGATCATGGTAATGCAGCTTCAGAGGCACTGTGATGTTGGAGGCAGTTCTCAGAAGCCCTACGGTGGTTGCATGCGTGAGACTGAAGATCTGCAATATTTGTTGCAGGTGTGCTCTCAAGAGCTGCTGACCCTAGCTGAGAAACAGCACCAGGTGCGGTTTGTTCCAGGCAAGGCTTGTGATGGTCACCCACACATGGCCCGCCTGTCGTTTGCATTCTACAAGCCACATGAGCTGCAAGATGGAGTGCGGCGCTTGTCAGCGGCATTAGCAGATTACAAGGCAGGCCTTCGGTAACAGACTCTGTAGTTCTGTGCTGTTGAGCCATGTGGGCAGCAGCAGCCTGCTGTGCAGTATATGTGTACATCACAGTGGTCATCCACTGTGGATATACCATCATGGTACATGATGTATGATATGATGTATGGTTTGCAGAAGGAGGCAAAACCACTGTGGGCATAGGTAAAATCCAGCAGTCTGCATTTCCTATTCTGCAAGTGGCAGACAATTTCCAATGATTGCATTTGACCGTTGTATGCTGTCATGTATTTTTATTATTGGTGCCATGATTCCGACTCATATTGTGTACTTATATGATATTGGCAGTGGCATGGTGAAATATATGACATGATGTTGAGGTATCTGATTGGAAGCTACATGTTGCACTTGAGGATATCCTGCAAGCTGAACTTGCGCAGACTGGCTCCGGGCTGCTGGTCCAAGTCTTTTGTGTTGCCCGGCAAGGCAGTGGCGGCCTCCTAGAGCCATCACTTGGCTCTTTACTAAAGGCTCCGAGCCTTTGGCTTGAAGCAGATGCCCCTGAGGTAACATGTAGCAGTAGCAATCACCGCAGTACGGTACTTTCAAAAAATGAGTCAACGCCATGGAGTCGTATGTGGTCACTCCAGTGCCATGCATCCACTTAGTTGCCTTCTCAGGCTGAATTATTCTACATTCAAGCATTGATATACACTGCAGCTGTCTCGCCGAGGGCCCCGTCAGTGACGTGTCTGGCGGCAGAGTCTGCATTATCATCGGCGATGCACTGGCGATGGTTACTGGTTCACCAATGCATTCCAGTGGAAGGAAGAGGGTTTCAATACCCGCTGCACTTCAGCCATTGAATGGCTGGCAGGCCAGGCTGCAGCCTCGGTGGGGTACCGTCTGCCGCAGCCTATGACATCAACGGCCGTTCCCCGCCAATGGCACCCGGCGAGTCATGGCATGTCAGTATCATCCGATGATCCAGTTGATGTTACTTTGGGCCAAAGCCCTCACGGCCCGTGGCCGAGCCAACAGAGTCCGGCTAGGAGTCATGAACTTTGCGGCGATATACTATATGATAATCCAGGCTGGTTTTAGGATTCAACACCCGCCTGCCTGGTGGCCGCCTGTTGTATATAATTTAGTACTTCTGTACAAAATCATGACTCATGCATGACCCTTGTAAAAAGTACGATCATTCCGTGCCGTTTCAAAAGAAGACTGGGACAGTCACGATCTTGAACAAGGAACGTT